>JANUSC010000458.1:0-141581 GCA_025200525.1 Camellia lanceoleosa
TCTTTGGATCTCTCGCCGACCTTCCGGCCGTCACGAGATGATGCACCATCCCAATCAATGCCTCGCCTAAACCAAAGAGAATCAGAAGGCCCGACCAAAGGCCAAGGTTCTTTGAAGCCGAGGATGAAGAAGCGTGCCCATCTCTAAGTTGTCCCCGAGCGAAGTCCGCCGCACTGCGAAGAAGGTCGGTGAGCTCAACCATCGGTCGCCCCGTCGAAGAAAGCAATCTTGACCTCGGGATCGGGGTTCCCAAAGTCCCCAGGAACCCAAAATTACGCTAAAAAGCAGGCCAATCTATGCAGCGAGAGTGCGTGGCGTCAACATCGGCGTGGCGCTCGGCCTGCAGTCCTCGCGAGAGGCGATCTTGGCGTAATGCCAAGATGAGTGGCTATGAAATTACGCCCTCATGTTGCAGTGTTAGGTCCAAGTAAGTCTTTGAATTTGAGAACTGTTTCATACTTGTAAAATTTTGGAAACTTTTGTAATAACTTTTGCCTTGTATTCTTTGGGCCATCAACAGCCCATACCTTCTCGTGCAAGCCTTTGAAGCAGGGGAGGTTGGGTGGTGAAAAGGAGTTCTTTGCTCTCGAAACAAAGAGTCTCCAAAACAAGATGAAAAAATTGGAGGATCCCGGTAGGAGGCAACTAAGGCTAAGCAGATAGCAGATGAAAAGGCGAAATTGAAAGCTATTAAAACCATTCTTGTAGCCAATGAAGAAATTTGAAAGAAAAAAGTGGCCCGGTAGAAAAAGTGCGAGGAGGCGGCTACAAAAGATCTTGCGAAATAAGAACTGTGATAACAAAGGCGTCGCATGAGCATGGCCGATGTGGCGAAGATTATAAGCTTCAAGTCAAGCAAGCATGCAGCGAGTTTTCCTAGGTTGGAATGCTTTGGCCAAACAACTTGATCTTCTGCCGATTCACCTTGGCGCCAAAACCAAAGCCATTCGTCTTCCGCTCTTCCTCCACCTCAAGGCCAAGTTGAAGAAGAAAGGTGATTCTAAGCGAGGTTGAAGATGAAGGTGAAGATGAAGATGAACCTTTAATGGGAAATCAAAAGCCATTGAAACCAAGTCACCTCCTCGGGCGATCAAGTAATGGATTTAACCAAGAGGAGGATGAGGAGGTTGAGAAGGTGCCAAAGGAAGGCCCCACCACGCTTTCATCGACCTTACGCTGGGTGACAAAGCGTGGAAGACCTTGGCGAAATAAGCGCCAAGATCGCGGTGATAAGGAGGTAGAATTAAGTAAAAACAAGGTTGTGGTAGCAAAGATCGAGGTTCTTGAACAAAAGGATCTTAGAGGTGGTTCTTCGAGCCCTCAGGGTTCCATCCCAATCATCTGTTCAAGTTGAAGAAGGATAGCCGATGCTTTTTGTACTTTGTTTTGTTCTTTAAACAATGTAATTTGCCTTTATGGCGGTGTCTCTTTCTCTGTTGCATGCTTTAATACAACTATCTTTCTTTGAGTGCTTGTACCTTTGTCTTCTCTGTATGAATTTTGCATATGCTTTTCATATCTCTTTATGCAATCTTCTCGGGGTTATATACCTCGGGTATAATTACTACAAACTTTACTTGACGAATCTTGACACGCAAATTCTTCATGAATTTCAACAGAGTATATATACTTATAAACTTTTCTCAAATTTCAACAAGTGTTTAAACAAATTTCTATCTAACACGTAAATTGCTACAAATTTCAGCAGACGATTAAAATATCATATATAAACCTTCACCTTTGTAATTGCTACAAATTTCAACATGTAAAAACATCGCCTCGACTTAACCCGGTTAAGCGTTATCTCGTTTTAACCAACTTGTAAATTCACACAGAACTTCAACAAGTGTTATTCAATGAACTCGGTCTATCTTCATCTTGTAAATTGCTACAAATTTCAACAAGCGAAGGTAAAGAATTATATCGGCTTAACTTTAACTTGTAAATTGCTACAAATTTCAACAAGTAAAGATAAAGAATTTATTTAAACAACTTTAACCTGTATATTGCTCCAAATCTCAACACGTAAAGTTAAGCAATTTATGTCAACTTAACTTTAAAAAGTGCTACAAATTTCAACAAGTAAAGATAAGGAACTTATCTCGGCTTAACTTTAACTTGTAAGTATCTTCTAATTTCATCATGTAAAGATAAGGAATATAGCACGGCGTAACTATATCTTGTAAATTGCTACAAATTTCAACAAGTAAAGATAAGGAATTTATCTCGGCTTAGCAGTGTTTAAACACAATCTCGCAACTTCATTTAAGCATTACTAATGTCTTCTCTCTTTGATGTGAACCTAAGTTCCTCTTGGGTTCTCATTATTCAAAAAACAACATCATGCAAAGTTGTATAAGTTGGAAAAATTACGCTAAGATTTTATTGATCATATCGACAAAAATCAAAAGAACATCTAATGATAGAAAAACTTTAAGTTACAAGTGTTCCATGGTCTAGGCAATGCTTTGCCCTCATTATCTTTGAGGGTATGCCCCATTTCCCTAACAAAGTGATTACAAGGGACCTTCGATTTGGGCCAAGCTTGCCCTCTCTGGGGTCCTTCTTATTGACGACTTTTCTCAAGACTAGGTCGTTGACTTGAAAATCCCTTGGATTGACCTTCTTGTTGTAGCTTTGGCAAATTTGTTCTTTGGTATCTTTGCAAAATTTGGATTGCGGCTTTCTCTCTTCTTTCTTCGAGGTCGAGATCTCGGGCTAGGAGCACATCATTAGACCGTTCTCAACTCCTGTGTTACGATCCTGGGATACCGATCTCAAGCCGAATAGCTTACGTGCCATAAGCCATAGCAAGGGGATTCCTGTTGATCTTCTCGGCGTAGTCGCGATATGCCCGAAACACGTTGGGCAATTAGATCTACCCACTTTCTTTTTCTTTGCTGCGACCTCTTCTTTATTCCATCGAGAATGACTTTGTTTGATGCTTGGCTTGCCCATTACTTTGGGGAAAGCTTGGTGTTGAAAAATAATTCTTTATCTTGAATTTTTAAAAATTCTTGATGAGTTCTTTGTCAAAGCGTGTTAGTTATCGACAGCGATTGCTCTTAGAATCCCAAATCTGGTGATGATGTTTTTCGAGATGAAGTTCTTCACATCCACATCTCGGATTTTGGCAAAGGGCTCTGCTTCTATCTATTTTGTGAAGTAGTCTGTTGCTACGATGCGTACTTCCGCTACCCGTTGCTTAGGGCAATTGTCCACGAGATCCATACCCCTTTGGGCAAATGGCCAAGAAATTTGAAATAGGGTTGGTCGGACGGTGATATATCAACAGTGCATACCTTTGGCATTATTCACACTTCTTCACATAGGCTTAGCATCTTTTTGCATATAGGGCCACAATACCAGGTAATGGCCTATGAGCTAACGATCTGCCTGCGTGGCTTCCACAAACTCCTTCATGAATTTACGTACAAAAGTCTTGACTGAAGAGGGTGTACACACCTTAAAGAGGTCGATGAAGGATCTTACATGCAGATGTCTTCTGTTGTCATTTGAATCTTGCCGACTTGATCGACCTTGTGTGCTTCCTTCGATCTTCTGGCGGTTTCCCTCTTTCGGGGAATGCAACAATTGCATCCATCGGCGGTCCCATGTCCACACATAATGCTTCTTGCATTGTGTGGTGACTATCTTTCGGGCTTGATAGGTGTCGACCATGATTGTCCTCGTCTTTCCGGTTTGCATTGAGCTTGCTAAATTAATGCAGCGTCGGCGTGGTTGTTATCTTCTCGGCTAACTTTGAAGAAGTCGGCGGTTTTGAAACATATCGCGACTGATGACTTCTTTTATATCTTGAGCATCCTTTCATCTCGGGCAACAAACTCTCCTGTAGTTTGATTTACTATGAGTTGTGAGTCACAAAAAACTATTTCCTCATCTGCCTCTGCTGCTACTGCCAGCTTCAGTCCAGCAATCAATGCTTCATACTCTGCCTCATTGTTCGAGGCTTTGAACCCTGATCGAATAAATTGCTCAATATCTTCCCATCCGGAAATTAACACTACTCACCCTTGCACCTGCGGTTTGGGCTCCCATCAACAAAGAGTTGAAAGGAATCTCGATGTAAATCTTTGCGGTGCGAGTTTTCCTTCCTTGGTTCTTTAGCTTTTGGTGGGCTTCTCCATCCTTGTTTGGATATCGTTCATCTCGGCTCAGCGGGCAGATGTTCGATGTGATACTGGCGAAACTTCGGCCGCGAAGTCGGCAAAACTTGGCCTTTAATTCTTCTCTCGGCACGAACTCCGGGTCATATTGGCCCAAAACTACGGCCCATCTTGCTATTCTTCGATCAAGTCTCCTTGTTGCAAGGATTTTAGTGGAGTGCTCTGTTAGAACCACTATCTTGTGAACTGAAAATAATGGTTTAACTTCTTTGAGGCCATTACCAAAGGCGACATTAATTTCTCCGATGGTAAATACCTTGTTTACGCATCGGCCAAGGTTTTGCTTACATAGTAGGCGCATACGCTCTCCTTTCTCTTCTCGGATGATCCACGGCACTCACTGCGTGCTCTGAAGCTACTAGGTATAAACGATTCCTTCGGGTTGAGGTGTTGAGAGGGGGCCGGAGGCGAGGTAAGGTACTTCTTGGTCCATAGCGGCCTCACATTCCTCTGTCCATAGAAAATCCGTGGCCTTTTTCACAGTTGAAAAAAGGTCTACATTTATCCGAACCGACTTAGGCTTTGTTTAGAAATGCGGCTCTTCGATAAGCATCTGAACTGTTTAGCGATGTCGGACTCTGTAATTCGAGAATGACCTTGATCGTCTGGGCTAGCTTCAATGCCCTTTACGGTCACGGATATCCCAAGAACTTCTGGGATCCGACTCCAAGCGCATTTCAATGCGTTTAGTGAGGCGATATGTTTTAGTATGTCAAAGACCTCTTCTAAGTCGGCAAGATGATCCTTTGGTTCCTTGGTCTTCACGACCATATCATCGATGTAGACTTCTCTGATTCGACCAATCAAGTGTTTGAACATCTTGGTCACGGCCTTTGGTAAGTTGCTCCTGCGTTCTTCAACCCAAAAGGCATGACTCTGTAACTGTCTGAGACCTTTGGGAGTGATAAACTCTTGTCTTCTCCTCATCAAGAAGTACATGGCTATCTGGTGATACCCACTATATCGTCAGCTCATCCTTCCATGTCGGATGTGGCGTCCTGGCCCTGGTCGATCTTTGGCGAGAGGAAGTTGTCTTTGGGACAAGCTTTGTTCAAATTTGTGAAGTCCATGAGACCCTCCACTTGCCATTCTTCTTCTTTACTACCACGGTATTTGATAACCATGTCGGATAATTGGCTTCTCGGATGGCCTGGCCTCTAGAAGTGCAGCTACTTTCTCTTCCGCTTGGCGTGCATCAGCGTCGGTCTTCGCTCGTTGTATCCACGGTTTGGCCGACTTGTCAGCGTTAGTGCAGCGACATGTGACCTCGGGGTCAATGCTAGGCATCTCATATGGTGTCGGCGAACACCTCAATATTTTTCCTTAGAAAGGCTTCCAACTCCCTTTCTTCTTCTTGACTAATCTGTGAGAAGAAAAGCGTTCCCCATCGCCCTCTTGGGCGAAGATTTTCTTCAATGCTTCTTCACTTTTCTCGATTGCTCTTTGTCGGCGTCATCTAGACCTTTATGTCCTCTTCTTCAACTTCTGCCTTCTCTGGTTCCCGAATCTGCGGTTAGCTTCATTCTTTGCCATGGAGCAATTTTACTCTGGCCCGATCACCTCGACTTCCTCGATCCCATGTTAGATTTGGGCGTAGCGATTGATGCAATGTCGGGGGCGCCCCCATTGCATGCAACCACGGCCTCCCAAGATGATGTTGTATGGCGGCGTATCGATCCTAATGAATTGTCTTGATCTTTTTCGTGCGGCTTGTACCTCCAAGCTTGTTGCTCCTAAAAGGCCATGTCGGCGTTCCATTGAAGCCGACCATCGAATTTGTTTGGTACTCCATGTCATCGGGGTGAAGGCCTAACTCCTTGTAACATCGACATACATGATGTCGCGGGAACGCCTTGATAAATCAAGATCGTTTCACTGGCACTCCCAAACACGGAGGATACTACCGGGGCATCATTGTCTTGAGTCTTGAACCATGTCAAGGTCGGCCTCCGTGAAGGTTATCATCGGTCCTTGGCAATCTTGAGGCGAGGTCTTTTCATTCCGACACAGTTGGCGTCTTTGCGGGTGTTTTACCCTCTGTGTCTCCCCGTATGTCGTTTTCATTCACCTTTGAGTGGATCACGTTAACCACCGAGGTCCACACACTGTGGTTCTTTGTCTTTGAAGCGAGTGCTGTGGTGCTTGGAAATCGTGCTGCTCTTCCACAGTTCGGCTTCATCCACAAGGTCTCTTAAATGGCCTTGTCTCACGGATCTTCTAAGTGTGTTTTAAGGGCTCTGCAACCACGAGTTGGGTGACCACTGCTCATTGTGGTAAACCTGCGCCTACCAAGGTTTCTCATAAATTCTCTGGTGCTCTTCTTGGCATACAGTAAGCGATTTGGTTGGTCAAGGACTTTTGGACGGAATTGAATTCAAGTAAATCCTTGCTTAGCCCTCAACTCTGTCTCTGTTTGTTACATCCATTGTTACCTCGGCCTCGCTTGACAAGCGTTGCCCTTTTCCGTCTCCTTATTTCTGGCGTATCTTCCTCGGCTCTGGCATACTTCTCGATTCTCGCCATGAGCTCTTCCATACTCTTTAGCGGGGTTTTGCCAAGGACTTCGCGATGGGCGGTCATCCTTGGCCGTTCTTGAAAGAGCGACCGCCACCTCTGGTTGCATTCGGTATTCGATTGAACACCTCGTAGTCTGCGCTTTGCATAAGCTGAGGCTTTCATCTTTCGATCTTGAGGCCATCAATGCATCCACCCTTAATGGCTGCGATTTGTTTGTTATGAACCTAGCCACAAACATCTCGGCGAGCCTTCCGGCTCTTCCGCAGCGCCCTTCGGTAACTTGTGGAACCAATCGATGCAATCTCCCGAAGGATGAAGGGAACACTGCGGAAGCGGCGGCTCGTTCCCACTGTATAATGCCATCGAATTCAAAAATAATCCAACATGGAAGTTAGGGTCCGACTTACCATCATATATCTAGAGCCTCGGCATACTGAATCTTTTCGGCGCGACGAATCTATCCAATTCTGCCGAGAATGGAGTCCTCGGCTTAACCGGGGAGGTTACCTCGGCTCCAGCATTCTGCTGTTTCCTCTTGAGATAATCTCTCAAGTCCTCTTTACTTCTCCCTGCAGCCCGACTGTCATTGGACTTCAGCCTTTTCGGCGCACTACTCTCGGCCTCATGGTGGCCCCTTTTCGATCCTTCTCCGCAGGACGCATCAAAACACAATATCCGCCCCGGAACATGCCGATGTTCTTTGGGGTCTGCTTCCTTCTCGCGATATGTCCTTTGGGACTCTTCTCTTCTCGGCTCTTCTCGGCCGACTTCCCTGGAGGGTCGGTGAGAGTGCCTTCCACTCCCGTGTCTTTGAGGGCTTGAGGACTTCTCTCGCCCTTCTTCTAGGCGTTCTTTGCGGCATTGGTGTGTCTGCGGTGGGTATGGCGGTGCATGACATTAATCTGCATCATGAAGTTGACGGCCGATTGAAGGTCCCAACTTGTTTGCCATCTCTTTTACTTCCTCATCTCTCCTCGGACATCTGTCTTTCCAGTGCAGAGGTCATCCTCATTATAGTATTTGCCTCTGTCCGCTTTCTTTGATGTATCACCATCTTGTCGGCGGCTTTCTCTCGTGATTACGATCACGAGTTTCTTCGTTAATGGTCTCCTCTTTCGGCGTTAAGTCGGCGGGTCTTCCTCTCCCAGGCGTCGTCCCCAATATTTTCCTTCTGCATATTCTTGGCCATCTACTCTTCTTTCGTTTCCTGAGCGGTAGCCAAATTGTGTGAGTGAATTTCGATCCTGCTTGCCCTCCTTAATTAATTTGTAGAACAGGCGAGTAGGCGGCTCCTGTAACACCTGAAAGAAAAGGCTCGTGGTGGT
This sequence comes from Camellia lanceoleosa, assembly GCA_025200525.1. Taxonomy (NCBI): domain Eukaryota; kingdom Viridiplantae; phylum Streptophyta; class Magnoliopsida; order Ericales; family Theaceae; genus Camellia; species Camellia lanceoleosa. The sequence continues at coordinate 8,030 of JANUSC010000458.1, forward strand.
TCTTTCACGGGGCACTCAAGCGATCAAGTCGATATCTCTCAAAGATAAATCGGTGCTTAAATTCTTGCTCAAGACTAAGTGCGTACCTTAGACCAGGGTGCCCTTCTTTTATAGTGTCTCTCTATCCTAGTCCCACTAGAAGTCTTACTTCTATGGACTCAGGATTACTGCTAATCTGGGACTCCCAGTGGGACTAAGATAAACTCTCTAAGAGTCTTATCTTTACCCAAACTGTAGTCTTCTCTCAATCTAGGACTCTTGTCCACATCCCAGTTTGAGTTCCCTCTTCATTCTAGGACTCTTGTCCCCTATCCGCTTATCTCGGATTCCGATATCTTCGGAGATAACCTCGGCAACCCCGAGATTACCTCGGCGTAACTGTCAAGTCACGCGGCACCTCGGCTGACACTACGGTGTCACCTCAGCCATGTGTTGGTACTCAAAAAATACATCCCCACAAATTCATATTAGGATATAATAAGAATTAAAATTTATAACTTTAAATTAGGCGTACTAAGACATATTTTGAGTTCAGATAGAATCTCCCATGAAAAAATGTATGTTAAATTAAACATTGAAAAAAACAGCTGTCGTTGAAAATATAGTCACAAAATGTGGGCCAATGTTGTTAAAAATACATTGCCTATATTCATTTCTTTTTTATCGAATGTGCGCCAATGTCCATGGTGTTCAATTCTTCTTTGAACCCTCACTATCTCCTTCTCTTCAGGCTTGGACTTGTGTTAGGCAACTAGGATGGTTGTTCAAAGAATAAGTGATGGTTCTTTGCGTCGGGAAGTGAAAATAAGTGAATGAGGGATTAGGAGGCAAGTGAGAAAGGGATAGTAGAGCTAGGGTAAGAGAAGAGGAGGCGGTCGTAGGCGTTGGAGGTAAAGGGCGACCTTGGTGGTATGGAAAGAAAATGTGGTGTGTGGAGAAATTTTAAAGAATAATCATACGTAGCTCGAAAAAAATTTGGCCAGTGGCTCGAATACCCAAAGCGGCGTCTTTTTGGGTATTATTTTTATTTTATTTTTTCTCTTTCTTTTCCTCTTATATTGTTGAAATAGAGGATGAAGAAAGAAGAAGAGGAGCACCAGCGCCACTATCAGCGGCGAAGGTGTCGAACTGTGGGCATCGACATCGATGTTGGGAATCGGTTTTACGAGGGTATTAGTTCTGAGCGGATATTTGGGAAGCGATTATCGGTGTTGAGTCTGATCGTTCCACTATCCGTTCGGTGAAAATGAATTTGAGATCTTTGTCTGTTTTCTCTTTTGCTAGGGTAGTCTTGGAACTATAAGCTTGAAGGCTTCAATATCCCGAGGTTCATCGGTTTGTCTTCGATAGACTCTGTCGGTCGAGACTTCGATTCAAAAGTGTCGAGGCTAGAAGACTAGTCGAGCAGATCACCGATTGCCGATTACGGATCGGTGGCCCTTATCCACCTCCATTGAGCATTCGGTCGGATGGATCGTGAATACATCGAGGATGGAGGCAATGATGCGTCAAATGAAGGAAACTATGAAACTCATGCAACAAGGCGCTGTCATAAGTGGAATTTTCTAGCGACAAGCTGCAATCATAGCTCATGGTGAGCTCATCCCAGTACCTAGCAACGGCGGCGCGTCTGCTTCACAACAAGTTCCTCTCCCAGCAAGAGCTCCAGCACCTGGGGAGATGCCAAATGTCCAAAATGTCCAAGAGGATCTGAGACCTTCAATGGGGCGGCTCCACCCCGATCCTACCGCAACTATCCAAGGCACCGCCTATCAATGTCTGGGACTCTCCTTTGAGTTTGAGCGGACCCCACGGAAGGTGAGTAAGTTGGAAAAAATGTTTAAGAAATCGGTCGGGACTATTCAGACATCGAGGATGGGTATCTGGACCTTGTTGTGGCGTTGCGGATCGATTCAAGATGCCTCAAATTGACCCGATTTGATGGGTCAGGGGACCCATGGTCCACGAGTTTGTTTCGGATGTTCTGCGCCCGATCGGCTTGACAAGATTCTGAAGCTCTCCTCTTTAGCGAGGACCTGTCGGTATCGCGACCATCTGATGCGCCAAATTAGAGGACTTCGGTGAAGCAGCTGGGGCGAGATGTCAGGGCCTTTCGCACAATATTCATACAATACCGGATCGAGATCACAACCGTGATCTTGAGGCAAGCGGCGAGCCTAAGGAGAGCTTCTCGAGTCGTGTGGCTGTTGGAGGGCCAAGGCCTCAATGATGACCATTAGGCCAGCGGATAAGGATCCAATCACGGATGGTTGTCGCAACCTCCGGCCCAAGCTAATCACGAGAAAATGATCGTGCTCCCTTCCCTACCTTTTGATTTGCATGAGATGGGGTACAAATTGAGATGCTATGAAGCAGGGCTTGATTGGCGGTGATAGGGAGCAACCTAGGAGGACCTTCAACGCAATGTAAATCTGAGGCGTGGCGATCTTTGAAAATGCAGGCTTGGCGTGGGCATGGTTACCACCACACAAAAACAGCCACCTCATTCACGGTGTGTCAGCTAGCTCTAAATAGCCAAAAACCCACCTCGGGGCCAAAGGGTGTTTGCTCCACTATACATGCCCCTATCCAAAGCTTTAGGGTTTTGATCAAGAAAGGGCATCTGAAGCCCACTGGGCCATGACCACTACCAAGAACCTCCTCTCTCCACAACCCAGTGACTATTGTGCCTTCCATCGGTAGCCATGACTTGACATGTGCTTCGTCTTCGCCACGAAATACAAGATCGATCGACATGAGTCATCCCGCCGGGTCCAAAGTCTATCGGCACTTGATCAGTGAACTTGTGGGGGGATAATGTGATGTGATCAGGGGATGAACTACATGCGGGCAGCGCTCAGTTTACTCCAGATATGGTGGGTGGCATGCACCGTTTTGAGCATTTCTGAGCGCTAATTTTGTACTTCGACTTGGGTATTGGGTCAGTTTGGTCATTTTGTATTGAGTCAGTCTTTTCATACTGAGTCAGTTGGATCTGTCTTGTTGTATCGAGTCAGTCCTGTTTTGTTAGAGTCGGGTGATTTCAGGGGTGTTACCTCGGACATCACTTGCTAACGTTCGTCTGTCTTTTCATTTTGTTTTGAGTCATTTACGCGAGAGCTAGTTGTGCCTTAGCAATTTTGAATAAACGGCGGTGATTTTCACACTCTTTGTGCTTATACGCCATGTGCGATTACGCCAAAATCTCTAAATGAGATAGCGATGTTGACTAAGAACTCTGTCTTTTACGTGCCTTGAAATCATTGTAATGACTGAGTTTTCAAAACTTTTTAAACACTACGGTGAAAACGAAGAGGAAGGAATTCCTCGGGGTTTGTAAAAATTTGATCAATTGAGAGAAAGAGTGGCTTGCTAAGCTTTTAATGAATGGAATCATGCTTGTCGGCGTAGAAATCTTGAGAAGGATCTGGTTTGATCGGACGGTTCCACTATCTTCAACCTGACGATTTGTCGCTTTCTTAAAAACTTTCAAAAACAAAATGTTTTGCGCGGTCTTGCGAAGGCCGGTGTTGGGACCGCTCTTGAGATTGTGCAGCCCAGGATCGCTCTTGGTCTCAAGATTTAATTCATCTGTTGCAACCTGGAATCCGTTCAAAACATTCAGTGCCATGAAACGCCTGTGTGGCCAGATTTGAAGTAGCCCTCGAACAAGAGGCACTAAAGTCAGATCAAGAAGGTCAGACCTCATCAGAAGAAGCTTGCAAAGCTAGAACAGCAGTACCCTTCGAACTAGGGGCAAAAATGTCAGATGTGCTCGAAGAGCCGAAGATGAATCCTTCTGCAAGTCAATACAGTAGTCATTCCCCTGGATACGGATGGCTTCGAGATCTTAAAACCATTTGACATGGACCTGTTACACTTTTACCCTTTGAGAGGCTCATTTGGGCGAAAACCGGAAGGCGACCGCAAAAGTTAGAGCAAGCAAAAATACATACAAAAGGAAAGAAAAAATCTGAGAAAAAAAAAAAAAGAAGAACAAAGGAAAATGAAAAAGAAAGAAAAGAAAGAAGAACAAAACTTCAAGGTCGAAAACATAATAGGCGCCTTGGCAAAGGTAGAACATAAAAATGAGAGGTTAAATACCAGTGTACCTTAACCGAACTCGTGGGCTTGATTCCCATCTTTGGGATCGTGAGCAACTTCATTACGAAGTCGACCCTAAAACACTTCAAATTCGGTTGTGTCCATGAAATGGTTTTGATCTTCTTTGCCTTCTCTGTATCAGGGAGTTCGGTTGTGATCGTCACTCTGAAGGATTGATTTCAATACGCTGCGGTGCCATTTAGACAAGGGGCAACTTTCCGTTGCCATTTAATGCACTGTGGTGCCATTCAAACAAGGGGCAACTTTCCGTTGCCATGCAGTGTCCTTTAGACAAGGGGCAATTTTCCATTGCTTATGGATCAAAGTTCATCTCAAGAGTAGGTTAGTGCTTGTTGAGCATTGGTAGTTTGCAAAAAATAGTTTTTGAGAATTTTTACTGAGGTTGACTAATTCTCTCGAAAATTATTCCATCTTTTCCAAAACTGGACCATTTTCTTGGACCCAAAAGGAAAATTTTCAGTGCTCACAACCTAACTTGCATGATTTTCAAAATCAAAAAGTTGAATAAGCATGTTAATCAAACTTTCATGTTGGTCACAATTGTTTTAAAACAAAAAAATGATCAAAATGATGAACTAAGAACGCAGTTAGTCGGTGTTACATCTTTTCCCCATCATCAACATACTTGCCAAGAAGGGCACTCTACGCGAAGAGGGCACTGGCGAAGTCAACAACAAAGGGCTAAAAGCTCTCTCATCCTCCAAACAACGAGGTATTAAGTCAAGTCTGAACCACGAATTGGAGCGGATCAAGATGTTCCACTTCCTCATCTAAACGAATCGACCCGTCCAAACTCCCGCGGGCATCATCAACCAATGTTAGGCTGCGGTTGCTACACACCGGTTGTGGCACAACCCCTCGTGGGAAAGTTCAACATTGTAAAGCGAGAAGAAAGAATCTAGCGAGAATGCTAGGGACAAAAACCCGCAACTTCTTGTCTACCCATCAACCACCAGGGAGGGATAAAAATGAGAGATTGAAGAATAGAGATGTGCGTTGAGAGAAAAAAGTGAAAAGGGCTTTTTCACAAAACTAGAGATTGAGTGCCAAGTGATGTGAGAATCACAAATAAGAAAGGGTGGGAATAATACCGGTGAAACAGGCTCCCTGTGCACATTTGAGTCTTGTGTTTTGTTTTGTCTGTTTCGATTCTTGTTTTGAGTCGTTTCGAGTGTCGATAGATGTGTTTAGGTTGTTTACCTTTGTTTTGTTTGTTGAGTCTTTTTATTTGTGTTCGATCGTAGGCTCAATACAGTTAAGAACTCATTTCTTAATTTCAAAAAAAAATCAAATCATCATGTGCTCGAGTGCCGTGCCATTCTCCACATTTGTGTAAGCAGATTTGTTCTTTAAAAGCTTCTGGGGTTCACCCGACAAGTGTGAAACGATAAAACGAGGACCTATCTGAAGCCATGTGGGTTCCAGGCGCAAAGCAAAAGAAAAGAGGAAAATCAAAGCATCTGAGTGTTTCACCTTGATTGGATTACGAGATTGTATTAAATGTACCTCTTCAAACCTTGTCGGTATTAGAAGAATGGCGTGCCTCTATTCCAAGTGTAAGCTGCTTCAAGTCGAATGGCAATTAAAGCAACAACAGATATTATCTCTCTCTAATATGAGCGGTGTGCCCATTCTTGAGATGAATCGTGACCCTCAAGAGGTAAATCGGAGGTTGCGTTTGGAGTTTGGTCTCCTTAAGGCTTGCAATCCCTTATTCGGCATTTTGTTTCAAATATGCATTGTGATGCACGTTCAATGCATTGTTATGCACCTTTTCACTTGCATTGTTATGCACATCTATCTAACATTGTTATGCTCATTTGTTGCATTGATATGCACATCTATCTCGCATTGTTATGCACCTTTTTCACTGCATTGTTATGCACACTCTACCTGCATTGTTATTCACTTGCATTGTCATGCACATCCACTGGCATTGTTATGCTCACTCGTTGCATTGTTATGCACATCTATCTAGCATTGCTATGCTCATTCGTTGCATTGACATGCACCTTTTTCACTGCATTGTTACACACATCTACATGGTTATGCACCTTTTACTTACATTGTTGATTTTTCCTCTCTTGCATGTGATATCTTTGAGAGGTCTACCTTTCCTCTCTTGCGTGTGATCTGTTGAGAAATCTATCTTTTCTCTCTTGCATGTGATATCTTTGAGAGGTCTACTTCTTCTCTTGCGTGTGATCATTTGAAATCTACATTTTCCTCTCTTGCGTGTGATCTGTTGAGATGATCTTTCCTCTCTTGCGTGTGATCTGTTGAGAAATCTACCTTTTCTCTCTTGCGTGTGATCACTGAGAGATGATCTTTCTCTCTTGCATGTGATATGCTAAGAGGTCTTACTTTCTTCTCTTGCGTGTGATCTGTGAGAAATCTACCTTTTCCTCTCTTGCGTGTGATATCTTTGAGAGATGATCTTTCCTCTCTTGCATGTGATATGCTAAGAGGTCTTACTTTCTTCTCTTGCGTGTGATCTGTTGAAATTACCTTTCCTCTCTTGCGTGTGATCTGAGAGATGATCTTTCCTCTCTTGCATGTGATATGCTAAGAGGTCTTACTTTCTTCTCTTGCGTGTGATCTGTTGAGAAATCTACCTTTTCCTCTCTTGCGTGTGATATCTTTGAGAGATGATCTTTCTCTCTTGCATGTGATATGCTAAGAGGTCTTACTTTCTTCTCTTGCGTGTGATACTTTGAAATCTACCTTTTCCTCTCTTGCGTGTGATCTGTTGAGATGATCTTCTCCTCTCTTGCATGTGATATCTTTGAGAGGTTTACTTTCTTCTCTTGCGTGTGATCTGGCTGTTGAAGATTACCTTTCCTCTCTTGCGTGTGATCTGTTGAAAGGTTTACCTTCTTCCCTCTGTGTGTGATCTGGCGGAGAGATGTTATGTGTTAGACTCAGGGTACTCTCGGTAGTCACTTTTAGCCTTCTCCGCGCAAGGCCGTGAGAATTGCATAATTTTCTTACATCCTTTTACGCATGAGATGTAGGTTGGTTCACGTTTACTTGCTTGCATAGCATTAAGCTTAAAATGTTGCATTTATTTTGCATAATTGCTTCATCCGGCATCCTTTGCATGATCATAAGTTACGCACTTGCATTATGCATCATTTTGCATCTTGCCCTGAACTCTGTTGGTTTGATTCCTTGCAAGGGATACGTAAGCGACTTCTTGGGCACAACCATTTATCTATTTATATTTTGTTTGTTTGTCCAAGTCTTGACCTTCTCAAAATGGGTCGTCTCACGGGCTTTGACATTCACTCCGTCATTGTTATGACTTTCGAGTTCTGTCGAAGAGACAGCTGTAGACACCCATTTTGACCGCCCTCAAGACTTGGGCATTCTTGATGGTTTGCTCGGTGTTGAGAGATGTGCGGACCAAAGATTCAATTCCTTGGCAAGAGAGAGGCAAACCCTTCAAAACACTTTGTTTAGGGGTTTGGAGTTGAAGAAAAAAGGAGAGGAGGGAGAAAATAGGTTGGAGAAGAAGTTTGCCATGAATCCGGGTAGAAGAAAGTCGAGCGACCCTCGCTGAATCGGGCTTATTCAATTGCATACTTGGAGTTAAGTTATGAGGCCACCATCGTTGGAAAGAAGACTTCCGGGGCTTCACTTTGTACTCAAGAATCTCCCAAAGCCAAGTCCGGGTGGAGGAGATATGTTGGGTTAAAGCAGGGGATCATCCCGGTTGGATCGAGTCTGTGCGACTTCACAGAAAAAGGCATAACTTTTTGCATAGGAGGAATTTTGATGCAAGGTTTGCGCTATTGGAAAGATAACTTCCGGGGCTTCGATTTGCATACCCACCGGCCATGTTTTGACCAAGGAATCATCCATCGGCACTCTATTTAGCCGACCGGCAGAAAATAGTGCCGACCGGCACTTTATTTTGGACAATGATCGAATCTTGGCGGTTTGAACCCTTTGCACCCAAGCTTGGTGCATGCCCGGTTTACCAGTGGGATGCCTGAACTCGACTGCGATGCATACATGTGCCCATTTGCACCCTTTAACCACCTTTGGCCTCCTTATTTGCACCCTTTGCTCAAAGGCTTCTTGGGAAGCCTTGACCCCTGTCTTAGCTTCCTCAAGCCTTACCAGTATCCAAACTTCTAGAGTAAGCCTTGGCCCCCTTGACCCTTTTGAATGACTTAGCCACTAAGTCTTGGCTTGACTTTGCTTATATAAGGAGGCCCTCTCCTCCTTTGATTAAGGTTGGAGACTTTGGAACAAAAAACTAGATAAATATATGTATATCTGATATATACATATACATCCCTCCATCTCTCAATATATCTCTCCCATTCCACCTCCAAACACCCTTGATCTTGGGCTATTTCTTCACCACCACCTAGCACCACCACCAACACTCCATTTCCAGCGCATTGGAGGTCATTTGCAGAGGCTAGGAGTTCATTTTCTTGGATCAAAACCTGCTGGTTCACTGGTCTTCAAGGGTAAGTGTCTATTTCCCTCAAACTAGCATTTTCTTGGTTCATATCTAAGCCATAGTTGCATGTATTTTTGAGCTTCGATGTAAACTACAAAGTTGCTTTTTTTGAGCCCTTCTTCAACATTGAAGAAGGGCTCAACATGAGGGGTCTCCATGTAGTACTTACCATTATACCCCCTCTTTGGCCCCCATTTTTGCATGCTTTGTTAGCCTACCATGCTTCTATTTTTGGGTCTTCGACAGGCCTGAAAAGGGTCTTAGTTTGACCCCCTCTACATGTCTCATGAAGGGTGTTTGGCTGTTTGGTGCATCCTTTTGGTACTTCATGTTATACCCCTTTGTGGGCCTTAATCTTGCATTGCATTTTGAGTATGTGTGCATACTGTTTTGGGACTTGTTATCTACTGTAAATGTTCATATTTTTGGTCCCTATTCAATGTTGTAGAAGGACATTTTTATGTTTGAGCATTGTATCTATCACTTGCCTCATTGCCTCCCTTGAGGAGCCATTTTTTTGCATGCCATGTTAGTCCCACTTGTGCTTGCTGTCTTGCCATGCTTTGTACTATGCACATGCTTGTTTTGGGACTGTCTAGTTTCTGTCTTCATACTTCATGTTCATATCTTGCATATTTGGCATAGCTATAGGCCATTTCGGGTGCTAAAATTCATGTTTCGGGACTATTCCGTGCATCGGGTGTACTTTGGCCATGATTCGGGACTGATTTCCCCCACACTTCAGTGCTGAAATTCCATTAGCATGTTTGCATATCGTTTGCCATGCCATTTCATGCCTTTATGCCATTACCTCGGTTTGCGTGCAAGTGTGCACGCATTTGACGCCTCATTTTCATCTTATAGCCCTTTGTTTTAGGCTTGTTTGAGGCTGCCTAATCTAATTTAAGTCCATTCCCTCATGTGTTGTAGCATGCTTACTTTGTATGTGTTGCTTAGGTTGTATGCCTAGCATGTTTATATACTTGCATGTTCATATTGCATGTTAGATTGCATGCTTAGGTTGCATTTGACATGCATGCTTTACCTCTTGAATTGAGTATGATAGAGGTTGAGCTCTTTGTTTGTTTATGTGCATTTCATTCCACATTGAAGTTGCACACTTTGGCTTCTTGGGCCATCATGCATTGAAATGCGTGATTGGTGGCCCGGGGGTCGAGGGCCATGCTCCCTTGAGTCCATTGCATGATAGGGAGTGTCCGTGCATACATTTGTCCCAAAATTCCATACCATGCTCTGTTGCTGTCTGCTGCTGTCAAAACTGTCTCCTGCAGGAATTTAGTGCCGACCGGCACACTTTTTGTGCCAATAATCTCAATTGCAGCCGGTGGCCAAACCCTGCAGCCGATGGTCCAACCCTTCAGCCGATGGTAATATTCAGGGTATGAGGAAGGTGTCCCAAGACTCTGGCAATTTTCGAGGCGAAGCGGCAAAGCGAGAGCGAAGGCATGGTGCGGGTTCCCGGGCAAGGCGGACATCGAGCATGCATCATTCGCGCATCCCAAGGCGAGGGGCTGTGGCCCCCTTTTATATCACATTTATTTATTCAGTAATTAGAATTTGTAATATTTATTCATTTATTTTGGAACTGTATTATTATTTTGGTCCCTCCGAGTGAGGGCGCAATTGTAATAAGTGTGTGTGAGTGGGTGCATGTCTTCCAACCCCCATTTCTTTCTACCCTTTTATTTACACCTTATGATGGTAGATTAGGGCACATCTAAATTAGCATACCTTATGCAATGCATGCGTGCATTCATGCATTTGTTTACATACATCGGGCTCGGTACATCATACAAACTACATCGTACTTTCAATTCCAAATTGAATACGTGATAGTTGTTGCATTTCATGTGCCATGCTTAGGATAGCAACTGTCTAGATTACATTCATGTATGCGATGCATTAGTCATAACATAAACTAGGTCATGCATGTTTTGCTAAGCGGTTTCTTGTTTTGTACGAGTCACGATGTAAGTTTTATGCTTTAGCATGTCGCATGCGTGTGAATGTTAACATGATATACGCCATGCGGCTAAGTGCTTATGTGATAAAAGCTGCTTGAATGCTGTGGGTGGAGGTTGGATTGCTTGAATTGGAATAACTCGTTGAAATCCGTATTTTAGCCTACTTGCGGTAGCAATTTCAAATTGTTTTCAAAAGCGAGCGGATATGCAATGTTTATTTCCAAATTAGGCAATCTAGTCTATACTTGTTACATTGTCGCATAACATAGTAATTCTAGGCTAATAATTGGAATAAGAGCATGTAATGTTTTCAAAAGCGGATATCACGGTTAGTAGAGGCGGTCTTGGACCGGCGAAAGTGCTCATAATGACCTTCCTGATCGTACCCAAGCTCGAGCCAAGACACTTTGGTAATAGCGGACCGTGGCCTTTGGCCAGTCGGGGTTTCTAAATTTCCCATTTTAAAATATTTAGGTGGCGACTCTGTAGTCGCAAAGCGATCCATGTTTGGCACTTCTTTTCAAAAATCATTTTTCTTCAAAGCGATTTGCGAGTTGAACTATTTGGTTGATTTAGAACCGACACAAATCGAGTCCGAATCGTAGTGACCCCAATATGAGCAGGCAGGACTTAGCCCTCCCGGGCGTTGAGGCGTCTCTGACCCTCTTAGATGGATTCATGTTTTTGATGTAGTCTTGGAGTATGGAGGTTGAGATTGAGACTTCCCATTCTTTGCCTTGTGGTTTCTTGATGTTATTCCTTTTGAATTTTGCTTTCTTTTGGTGGCGTTCAATGATTCTTTATTGAATTTTCGGTCCTTCCCGATATTCTCTTGGCAATTTACGCCCATCATTTGCCAACTTTCTTATGAGCTTCAACCAATATGCTCTCTTCTTCTTCAATCCAAGTATCTTTCTGATAAAAATAAAAAATAAAAACAAGGGCCACATTGTGTATTATAAACAATGCAATATACATAGGGGAAAATTAAAAATAAAATAAAATAACAAAAAAAGGTGCAAACTCTAATAAGAATTTCAATAATGCCATGTGCCTTTGTAGACAAAAATTCATAAAGCGTATATAGAAAAATCAATATTACACTTTTTGTAAAGAAAAGTGATATTTTTATAAAATTTTAGTAAAAATTCTTGATTAGAATAATGTGGTAGTGGCATTTTTAAAAGTATAAGTCAAGTTGATGAATTTTATGTTTTAAAATGATAAAATTAAAATTTATCACATCATTTTATATTTATTTATTTTGTTGTGTAGCACTATAAGAACTTATCTATGAAAACATTAAATGTGAACCTTTTTATAACAAAATCGATGCTTTAAGGGAGAAAAGGTTCCAAAATCACATGAAAGTGAACACTAAGAAAGAGTGCAAGAAGGAATTTGAGAGGGTATAAACTGACAATGGACTGACCCTATAAGTTTTGCATGTCAAAGTGCTCATATGAAAGACAATCCCCAGGCCCTTGTCTCACGAGGAATTATATTAATAGCCAAGTAAACATATAACGTGGCTTTGTATATTTAAATAACAACAATATTACGAACTCAAAAAAAAAAAGTTAATGGTTGAAATTTATTTTACTCATGTATTCACATTTCATCAATTTAATCTCCACCACATATATACATTTGTAATAAATTATGATTTGACAAGGATGGGTTCATAGCATTTTTATTTAAATAAGCATAAAATTCTAAACATGAACCAACATGTCTAGACGATTAGATGGAAGAAGAAATGTCACTAACTTTTGCAGATTAAAATTAAAAATAAAAATAAAAATGGAAGGAGAGATGTCAGATGGTGTGAACAGCACCAAACTCACCATAAGATCTACATGTCAAGCCCATGACTTGTAAAACAAAACTCTAATCCACTTTTTGAATGAAACTTTTCACTAATTACCAAATATAAAATATCAAAAGAAAACTCATGAAGAGATGAATGGACAAATCACCTTGATGAAATTTTGGCAATCTAAATCCTATATCTCTAACTTTTAAGATATTAAATTAAATAATTAAAAAAAGAAAAAGAGTTGAGAATAGGAAATTAAACCAGATAAGGCATCCTAGGGTTTTCTCTTTTGACTATTTGAAAAATATCACACAAACCCAAACCAAATCTCAGTTCTTAGATATCTGTCATAGATTTTTATGAGAAATCTAACAAAATTGTTTGATGATTAGTTTTGCGAAAAGTAAAGCAAATTTTAACAAAAACCAAACCACACTCAGTGGTTCTGACAAAACCTCAAATTAGGAAAAGGGTGAGGAAAAAAGACCTTGATATCAGGGCGCAAATGATTGTTCCACCGCTCCCGGCATTGTTTTCCGGCCCTGCCAACCATATTCTTTGCTATCTGAGCCCATTTTCTCACTCCATGCTGCGTCACTAAATTGAGCAGTTTCCTTCACAAAAACGAAATCATAGAAATCTTCAATATCAACTGCACTTTCATGTAAAGAGTAGACATATGTGGGTTTAGTATAAGCAATACAGTCATATATGGGCTGATATTGGACAATATTGATTGATATATCATTATCAGAACATAGATATTTAAAACCCTAGGATGTATAAGACTTAAAGAAGGGTAAAAATTAAAAATTATGTGTTATATCACCTATCTTCTTCATCTGTCCGTTGCCCTTTGATCAAAGTAGTTGTAGAAGAGCCACCTTTTGCTCTCTTTGCCACTCCTTTACAATTCCTTTCTTTTGATTTGGCATCTTCACTCAAATCCATATTAGGATCTATCTTATATGTCCATTTAAGAGTCTCACTATCATGGAAAAGCCCATCTATGAAGCTCTTCTCCGGAAAACTTGGCCCCAAAAAGTTGCTTGAGTAGCCACCAATTGCACCACCAGAAGAAGAAAAACCACCATACACGTTTGCTGGAACAAGTAGTCCTTGGTTGTGCACATTGTTTTGAGTCTGTTGGTGAGAGAAATGGTTGTTCTTGCTTGACAAGAACATCTCTGTGGCTGTTAATGGAGGACTAGGTCTATATAAAGAAGGGTTGTTTTGTAAATTCACATACCCAAAACCACCACCACCACCACCACCTTCCATGAAAGAGAGGCTTGAAGGAGACTAAAAACAAGAAAAGAAAGAACTGTTTTCAAGCAACAAGATTGCTTCTAGAATTGCTTTGATTTAGGAAAGGTGTTTTTTTGTGTTTTTTCTTCTCTCTACTTGTAAAGACACAAGAGTTGGGCAAAGAGAGATTATAGTAAAAAGCCTTGTTTGGAGCTACTACAAGGGTTGGAAACCGTTGATCTGTGGGTTCATCCAACGGCTGAGATTCGAGGTGATTGTAACTCCTCACTTCTCTTCTCAAACAAAAGTAGAAAAATAGTGGTGGAGAGATTAGTGGGTTAGTCATTAACCCTCGAATAAATCATTTTTGCTAAATTAAGATTACACTATTATTTTTGAATATATGGAAAGTTTGTGTCTTGTTACAATTAGGGAAAATTTGTATCCAATGTAAATTTTAATTAAAAAAAAATTTACAAATAATTGGAAAATTTTATATATAATAATAATTATACTTATAATTTTTGTCATGATTACGTAATAATTTTTAATAGGACCATTTATAATTATTCACTGCCATTGTTTGGCCACCCCTCAAGGAAATTACTTTTTTACCCACTATGACATATAAGAGTTTTGGAGATCAAATGTTTTGGTTTCTAAAAGTAAAAATTTTGTTACAAAAGACATTTAGGAACTAATTTCTATTATCATGAAGATAGACGCTAAAAGGTCGTCTTGAAAAGAGAAAAATAAGGCTTTAAGGGACGAAATTTTGAAAATGTCATTAATAAATAGATTTTTTGGGACAAAATAATTTGGTCCCAAAATGTTTTATTTTTTGAAACAAAAAATTTGGTCACAAATAGATAATAATTTATCACTAATGTCCAATTTTAGTTATTAAAAATATAATGGCGATATTTTCACAATAAAATATTTAATTCTTAAAAAATAATTTTATCCTTAAATTTTAATCCCCAAAACCTTAATTTTTTGTAATGACCGTTGTATTAACAAACTATTGTGCATCAAAGAAAGGGTGCTTTAGGGCACTAAATGCCGTTCAACTTGAAGGGAGGTACTATTGATTAGAAATGATGGCTGCCCAAGTCAATTTGGTGACAAAATTAGGAGAAATTACCCCATACTAGTAATTTGACAGTGGTAGAGTTAATTACCGCTTTTGTAACAAGCTAGATTTACTTGATTCTTGCTTGATGAACACCTTCATTCTGAGACTTTGTCTTAAAAAATTCTTTGGTTTTCAACCTACCCCTACAATCTCCATTAAATGTAGCAATGATCCGAACTTCCATTTTTATTTCATTTTAGAACCCTTTCTTAGTCTCCACCGATTGAATATCCTTATCCAGCTCTTTGACCCGATCCATCATTGGGTAGCATCTTTTTAGAGCTAGCTGAAGGTCAAGGTTATACTTGAGTGGCCCTTTTTTCTATTCCACTTCCCTGGGGAATAACCCTAATTAATCTCTGTAATTTCAATTAACTTTTTGACCTTAAATTTATAATTTTATTTTAATTTGGTCTAATTAATTACAATTCTTAATATTTTTTTATGAAAAATATGTATATAAATAGCATGTGTTATAGTTTTTACAGTAAAACTATAAATTTACTAAATTCAGTGAGTTAACCTCAACTAATCCAGTAATTGTTTTCTATCAAAAAACATTAACGGCATTATCAATTGGACCAAATTAATACAAAATTTAAAATTAATAGTCAAAATTAAGTCAATTGAAAGTGGAGAGACCAAAATGACATAAAGAGCAAAATGTCTAAACAACCAATGTAATTTGCCCTAATTATTAATATTGATAAAATTTATCACTAATTTATAATTATTTTTCAAGTTTTATCTTAATCTAAAATTCTCTCATAAAATTATAACTACTGAGAGGGACGGAATAGGAGAGAACTTATTATGGTCATGCAATTAATTGCTTGGATGACTTAATGCTTTTACTTGTGGAGGTAACACTCTCTTTCATTGTTGACTTAGAATTTGTTTGAAAATATCACTACTTTATTTGATATTTTGACTATTTTAACCTATTTAAAAAATTTGAGTTTGAGATAATTTTTAGTTTTTAGTTTTTTTGGTAATTTATTTGATGATTGTAAGAAAAAAAAATGAAATAATCATGGTGTGAATATAACATTTTATTTTATTAGTTATTTTAACTTTTTTTGTCTTTATTGACTATTTCAGCCAAAAACTTGTTTCCCAAACACTCCCTCAATTTGAATTCTAATGTCCACCTCAAAATAATTCTTATATTAGTACTAATAGGGGTGTTAAAAAAATTGGTGAAACAGGTAAACTGATCCAATCTAGTCCAAACTATCGATTTAGTATAGTTTTTATTGATTTTGATTCTAGTTTTAGTTTTGAAAATGATGGAATTATTCAAATCAATCTGATTCTCGATTAAAGCTTTGGTTGTGGCTCCAAAGCTGAATTGTGATATATTTATTTTTTTCACAATAACTTTCTATTGTCTTATTTTGTTGTGTTTTTAAATTAGTATTAAAATCGAATTTCCTAGTCTAGTAATAAAATTATGAGTATTAAATATACTAAACAAATATAATCAAATAATTTAAATAATAGCATTTGGTACAAATAGTAGTAAAACAAAAATACATTAATTAGATTATTTTAAAAACTTAATGAAAAACATAAATACAGTTAATTGAAAATTAGTATATAAGCGAAATTGGCATATAACATAGATAAATACAAGCAAGTAGCTATTACATAATATAAGTAAAACATTCTACACTCTTATAAAAGAACTTCACGGAAGAAGTACCACCTATTTTTTTTAAAAACACAATAGAAATTTAAGATTTTTTTTTGAAATAGTTTTTTTTAGCTATCTTTTATTAATTTATAATGAGCTTATATTATATTTTGTTAATTCTTTCAAGACTAACTTGATTGAAATTAAATACTTCCTAAATTTAATAGATTTAATCAATAATTCAAAAACTAAATTAATTTTGATTAATATATTATAAGAATTTAGTACATTCAATGAATGGTTAATGAATTATGGCCTTTGTTTGGGAATAAGGATTTTTAGTCAAAAAGTCAAAAAAATACTACAAATTATCAAATCATTATTTCTATTCTTTTTTTTTTTTTGCACATTATTCCATTAAAAGTTAAAAATAACTAAAAAATTAATTTCCAATCGAGCCTTAATTAGATAATTTGACAATACTTGAAGTAGAAAGCGTAATCAACCCTAAATAATTCAATAAACTCATTAAAGATCTAGGTTTGTTTGGAAATTGATTTTTTTTTTTTCGAATAAATTTTCATCTTTTACAAAATACATGTATAGAGTTAATTTTTATAGTGAATTTTTTTTTATTTTTTTATTTTGACTAAACGCCGTAAGAGCATCTCCGGCGTTTAAATTTTTTTTTTCGTCAAATTTCAATAAAAATTTAAATAAAAACTTCATCTAATATCACTCATTTTAACAAAAAATTTTGAATTTTTATCAAAACACTAGTCGACCCAAAGCATGTCTAGCTGGTCGACTGGTTTGGTGTAAATTGACCACAACCTACAGAATAATTTTGCAAGGAAGAGGTTATGTCAGAGGACATTCGACCCAACAATCACTTACAAATTTGATGGAACACTCCAAGCATCCTTAATTTGATAAAAATTTTAAGACATCATTAATTTGATATTGGTTTGATATTGGTTTGACATTATGATTGGAGCACCAAAATTTTTTTATTTTTCCATCAACAAATTTAAATTTGATGAAAGAAAAATTTAAGCGTAGAAGCTCTAACCGAAGTTGACTAAGCACTCGTTTGGCATACAAAATTTTGGGGGTAAAAGGCTATTTTAATCACAAAAGACAAAATAAGTTAAAAAGTCAATAAGATAAAATGTCATATCTAAATCATAATTATTTCATTTTTTTCACAAAAATCAAAAAATGAAAAAATCTATCTAAGCGAAACCTTTTAACCTAAACTAAAATAGTCACAAAAAAAAAAATTAAAAAGTCAAAAAATCAATCAACGTCCCAATTGAACCCTAAGGCCCTGTTTGTTTTGGGGTGTAATGGATGAGAGGACATTACGATGGATGTGGGGTTACTTAGTATTGTGTTTGTTTGTAGTTAGGGAATGGATTAGGATGTAGGAAGGAATTAAGATGGAGGTTGGAAGGGGGATTGAGATGGGGGAGATGGAGGTAGTATTACAAAAATAGTGAGGAGATTAAATTTTATTTTTTTATTTTTTACATATTGAAATTTTTTTTTAAACATTAATGTTTAATTTTTTATATTTTTTTATTTGTTTTATTATTTTATATAAAAATAATTTAATAATTCCTACACTAACAATTATCATCAAAACAAATACAATTTTACTTAATCCCCTCACTATTAATGCCATCACTACTAATTCCCTCATTATGAATCACCTCCATGCTATCTCTGAAAACAAACAGACCTAAACGAGTTCAAATCTATTTACACTACACATTGGCGAAGCATACTTAGGGGTGCAACTCGGGCAGGCTCAACCGGAGCCCAGCCTGAGTTTTTTTAGGACTTGAGAATCTATATCTTGTAATCTGAACGGACCTGGGCAGATTTTTTATGCCTGAATTGTAATTTGGATCGAGCTTGGATAGAATCAATGGCCAACACGAGCAACCCGAACCCGAATTGAATTTAATATATTATATAAATTATATAATATATATAAATTAAATAAAAGAGTTATTCTTAATTTTTATTTTTTATTTTTTGGTTAGTCTTTCACCGTTGGATTAGCATCTTGCTTGACTATTTAAACTAGCAGCCAGTTATGATTTTTTCAATTCTTGGGTCCCTTTCAAATGGAAATTATTTTAAGTGAGGTTATTAAATAGTAAAAAATAACAGAAAAAAGAAAACTAGAAGTACCGTATACTAGATTCTTAAGCAAGAAGTGATAAAAATGTGTTGATAATTGGTCTACTTACAGGTTTCTGGACTTGTGAGTTTCAGGCAATTCGGACTAACCCGAGTTCAAAATACAAAACTTGGTCTGGGCTTGGACAGCAATGCTCGGATTCATGGTCGGACTTGGATGGGCTTGGACACTACCAAATATAATTCGGACTAAATTTGAACAAACCTCCAACCCGACCGAACCCGTCCGCATTGCACCCTAAGCACACTTGATAAGGTTACGTTTTTCCCGCTAAAAAAACAACTCTCTCTCTCTCTCTCGACATTTGCCCCCTTTTTCTTTTGTTTTTGGTAAGAGTTTGACCTCTTCGATCTCTCAATCATGCCGAGCATCATCAGCAATGAACTTAACGATACCAAATCCATCAAGATCAGCGACATCAGATCCAATGGCGACTCCACTCTTCGGAAGCGAAGATTGAGATCCGATTCGGCTGCAGAAGACGGAACAAAGTCTAAATCTCCTCGTCGATGCATCAATGGCGGCCTCAACTGCACTGAAAATGTGAGTCTGAAAGTACTTCGATTTGCATCTGTTGATATTCTGCCATTGATGGCGATAGTGTTGGAGCTTCTTACATTTTTATGTTTTTTTTCTCCAGGAATTATTGAAAAAGAATCTGGTGATAATAAGGTTGTCAAATCTGAATTGCTTTGGTGAAAAAATTGTCGATGATTTTATTGACAAACCAAAGTGGAATCCAAGAGGCAAGTTTGAGCAATTAAACAATTTTATAGGTTGTGCTTTTATTAAGGGCAATTGATAGATGAATCACATTGGCACGAAATTTAAAATGTGGAGTTTAAGGGTTGTCTGGAATGTCTAAATAAGTGTATTTTTTGTCTTTTTGGACTAAAAAATTAAGAAAAAAAATATGGATGTTTGGATTAATTTTTTGATTTTTTATGGAAAATGTGTAATAAAAAATATTCAAGATGATTGAAAATAGATTGGTAGAAAATGTGCTTAGAAGTAATCATCAAGAAGATGACAGTGTCATTGAAATAATGTTAAAAAAAAAAGTTGACTTCTATAGAATTTTTTGGACTTAATGATTACTATACATGTACACCATCTGTGTGTGAGCAATGGGTGTAATAAGCTTAACACTCTTTCGGAATATGTAAATAAGGATGTCTTCCATACTTATGTGCAGCTAAACAATTATCATGTTCATGCATACAAGAGAGTAAACTTGGGGGCATAGTATGGGAATTTTTTAGATGTCAATGACCAACATTAGCCATTTTTACTTACAAGGAACGCTATATCAATAAGATGATATGGATATATTACAATCCGGCAATGTTGATGTATCAATGGATATTATCTGCAGAAATCAATTGTACTTTTGAAAAGTGCAAATTTTAATTTAAAAGATTATAAGAACATTTTGAAAGGTTTAATGTAACAGACATATCTAAGTTTTGAAAATACAGACATCTACAAGTATATCGCTGATATTTAATTTGATGCTAATTTATATATGCCTGTGCAATTAATTACACCGATAACAATCTACTCTCTCTCTCTCTTCTTTATGGGGCTTGGCTTCATTCAAGTGTGCATCCATGATGCTCTCCCTGGATCTCATTTTAAGCAGCACTAATGACTGAGAAATTTGATTCCATGAGAAATGTAGGAATTTGCTGTCTTTCTTGCATGTATTACTATTGCTAAATCTTATAAACTGCAAGGTAGTCACTCGGCCCTGTGATAGGCTTTAAATTGTAAATGTAGTATCAGCAATATCTACAACCAATGATGTAGATGGCATATCTGTGATGAAAATGATGCTTTTGTTTTGACCAGGGTATAAACTGCAGTGTAATTACTTCGACTTTTTTTTTTTTTTTTTCTGTTTGAAGTGCAATTGAGATGCTACAAGCAGAGCTGAGGAATCTGCATGCAATTTGGATTTCTCATTAGCAGACAATGGGTACTTAAATCAACAGACAACTCCAGCTTGTGATTTAATAAAGCAAGGAATTGATATTGTAGGCACTTGCCATATATATCAACTTCATCCATTCCAAGCATAAATAAGTTAAATTAATGATATAAAAACATGTTTTGTCAGTAACTGTTTGGCTCACTATATAAAGTTTTTAAACTTTTAGTTAGCCCAGCTAAAAGCAATCAGATTCAGATATCCCTTTTTAAGAATTTCATATTTCTTACAAGTTTTGCTGCTTGTCACGGGTGAGGGTTGACCATATGGCCATTGCTTTGTCAAAGACCTATAGATCACCAATAATGGACACCATACAATCTCTTCCACAACATCAACAGGTAAGTTTGTTCTGCTAACATGATTAATTAGTTGACTATTATGACTCAAAATATGTGCATTTTATATTGACGTCTGTTTAAAGGAGTTTATTCATGACTCGAAGGACTTTATTTATGCTTTGATCTAATAAGATAATCTAGATAGGATGTAATTGAAAATCTAGTGTCAACTGAATTCAGTTACTAAACTAGCATGTGTGCCCTATGATTGTAACATCACGAAAATTCATCCAAAACTGAGATCTGGTGAATTTTAAAAGTGATGATAATATGGGAGGTATGTACTTATTTCAAATGTTCCTCACTTTATATATATCAATCAAATGATGTTTATGTTTAGGCAACTCAACTTCCTGAAAGTTGTCTTTGATCTTGGCATGCCTTGTGATGTGTTTAATTGATGGCATCATAAAAAGCGTTATAAGTATTGTTGTGGAAACTTGCATAATACTATTGCAGCCAACTGTTCAGCTCTTAGAATTGGGGTCCACTGTCCAAAAGTCCAAACCAGTTTCGATAAATTGTAGCCTGTTAGCTTTTATGCTGTTTTCCTTCTTGCTCTTGCTTATCTATCTCTAGGAACATTATTCTGTTTTTTGTTTTTTCCTTGGCTTCAGATTATACTTTGTTCTGCTGTGAAGCTTTTCCGTGGGGGAAAGAAGGATACAACTATAGGCGAGGTATATTATCTGACAAAGTGTTCAATAAGACTTCAGAAGAGTACATTGTACAACAGTTAATTGAGATTTGTAAGTTTTCTATATGAATGCAGCTCAGTAAATCATACTTAGACATCTGCAAATTAACATTAATCCCAGATCGGAATCATGGAACTTTCAAGCATGTGTAGAGTTCTAACTTCTAGGTGACCAGGTGAGCTTAATATGCTGCGTGTTCTGATTGAATTTATTTCTTTGGATATAATTCTCTATACAAGATTTAGATTGAACACATGAAGCTTATTTCGCAATGTCGATCGATCCCGTGAAATGGCAAGCTAAGATGCATGATTCAAAGTGCAGGGTCTTCTCAAACTTGGTCAATCTCGAAGATAAATTAAGAAGAGTAACACTAAAAGTCGATGAAGCAGATGTTGCATTTGCATTGCAGGTATTAGAAAATAAATTTAAGCTTATTGTGTCCTGCTCGTCAATATCTTTTGAACGTTACTCGCATAGCTTCAATCTGCTTATTTACAATGAACTATTTTGTTTTTGCTAATTTTTATATAATCTGTTTGGCAGGAATTCGTGCCTTTCGAACTTGCCTTAATGCTTGTCAGTAGGATATGGCCTTGTGATTTTTATTTTTCCTTGGTATTGGTGGCCGTTCCATTTTCAGTTGTGTGGATGCTCTAAATATAAAGGTTAGAAGGCATCACTTATTTAGTTGTTTCTCGAGATATCACTTCCTTAAACTCATGTTGGTCGTTTATCTTCATTCCACTTGCGGAACTTGACAGTATATAATGCCTCTTCACTTGTATCGCTTATGTTGTTCGTTTTTGTGTCTTCTATCTTCACAAAAAATAGCTTCTCATTCTTCAGACCTATTTGCAACAAGAATGCTGATGCAACTTATGTTTGATATATGACTGAAGAAAATGCTTTGTAATTCGGCTGACTGCCATGAAATCATTATTTTACTGTACAAATTAACCAATTGTTCACTTGTTTACAGGAAATTGCTCTCGCAAAACAAGTTTGTCTTCTTCATGCAAGGGTATCAACTTCTTTCGCATTGCTCTAGGGAACCTTTCCTATGCTAATGAAATTTCCCTTTCACAAGCCTTTTTTTTAGCCTTTGCTTGCCTGATGTTTTGTTTCTGTATTCTAGTGTTATACAATGCGAAACACTGAAGTTTCAGCTTTTAGGATTGCCAACGCTATAGAGCTCTCATTTCTAGCTAATTCTAATTGTTTGTATTTTGGTTTTCTGTTTGTATTCCAGTTTATTTGATGCAAAACACGTCTGTTTCACTGTAAGATTACCTAAGCTATGGAGGTTTGAGTTAGGACATTCTGAGTGAAAGCATGTTAAACTTAACTCACTCACTCACTCTCTCTCTCTCTCATGTTTGCATTATTCTAAAAGGCTCCATTTTCGTTGCAGATAACAATGCTTTGGTGAGCACATATTATTTCACTCAGAGGTTGCAATGAATAAGCTTTAACCGATGGAATAATCAAAGAGCAAACTTGAAAGGCTAGGAGGGTGTTGCTGTTGCTAACATTTCAATTATCTTAGTTTTTTAGAATTAAAAAAAAAATATATATATATATATATAGCTCAAAAATATTGAAGAATGGAATATATACATCCATATCTTCCTTATAACAGAATTCTCCAAGTATTTATTTGAAGAATGAATTATACACATCCATATCTTCCTTGTAACAGAATTCCCTGATATGAGTGCACTCGATAGGTTATTAAACTTTTGGTCAAGACTCAAGACCAAGGAAGAAAGTGGTATTCAAGGTTTTTCCAAAATTTTTAGGTAGTACAAAGTTGTCAAATTTCCAACTTACCAAGAAGGGCGAAAATGATTGCTTAGGGTGTGTTTGGCAACGTTTACATTTTCAGTTTATATTTACAAAATTTTTATAAACTAGTTTTTGTTTATTTTTAAAAAAACATAAATTACAAACGCGTTTGGTAATTGACAAAATGTTTTAAAAATTTTAAAAATATAAAAAAGAGTGAGAAATGGCAAGTGGTGACAGAAGACGGTGGTGGAAAGTGATGACGGTGGGTGGTAGGTAGCTGGTGGTGGTGGGTGGTGGCGGGTGGGTGGTGGTGGTAGTGGGTGGGTGACGGTGGCGGGTGGTCGGTGGTAGCGAGTAGGTGGTAGTGGTGGTGGTGGCGGTGGTGGCGGCGGGTGGTGGTGGTGGGTGGGTGGGTGGAGGACGGTGGCGGATGGTGGGTGGTGGGAGTGGTAGTGGTGAGTGGTGGGTGGTGGTAACAGGTGGGTAGCAGATGATGGGTGGCGGTGGGTGGTGATGGTGGGTAGATGGGTGACGGTAGCGGGTGGTGGTGGCGGATGGTAGGTGGTGGTGGATGGGTAGTGGTGACGGGTAAGTGGCGGGTGATGGTGGTGGGTGGGTGACGGTGGCGGGTGGTAGGTGGTAGCGAGTGGGTAGTGGTGGTGGTGGGTGGTGGTGGTGGAGGCAGGTGGTGGGTGGTGGTGGTGGTGGTGAGTGGTAGGTGGTGGTGGCAGGTGGGTGGTGGCGAGTGGTGGCGGTGGGTGATGGGTAGGTGGGTAACGGTGGCGGGTGATGGTGGTAGTGGGTGGGTGGTTGACAGTGGCGGGTGGTAGGTGGTAGCGAGTGGGTGGTGGTAGTGGTGGTGGTGGGTGGTGGTGGTGGTGGTGGGTGGGTGGCAGGTGGTGGTGGTGGTGGCAGGTGGGTTGTGAATGGTGGTGCCAAGTAGGTAGTGGGTGATGATGGTGAGCGGTGGATGGTAGTGGCCGGTGATCGGTGGTGGCGGGTGGATGGCAGGTGGTGGTGGTGGTGGGGTGGGTGGTAGGTAGTGGTGGGTGGTGGGTGGTGGTGGCAGGTGGTAGGTGGTGGTGGCAAGTGGGGGTGAGTGGTGGTGGTGGTGGCTGGTGGGTGGTGGTGGCGGCTGGTGGGTGGTTGTGGCAAGTGGGGGTGAGTGGTGGTGGCAGGTGGTGGTGGCGGAAGACGGTGGTGGAAAATGGTGGCGGGTGGTGGCTAGTATTGGGTGGTAAAAAAAAAAAAACTCAAAACTCAAAACGGAAATACCTTTTTTGTGTTTTCATTTTTTGGCCAAATTTATAAACTGAGACTACTGATTTATAAATAAAAAATTTTACCAAATAAGTTTTTATTTGAGTTTTTTAAATTTTGTAAATATAAACAGAAAATATAAGTGTTACCAAACGGCACCTTATAAATGACCAAAAATTATCTAATCTATCATGATTTTGACTTGTAAAAAAAAAAAAAAACTGAGGATATTTGCATCACCCCATTCATATTTTCCACCCACTCTTTCAAAGGCAAGCTTGCGAAGAAAATTGCAGTGTCACGGGTGTACATGATATTCCTAATTATATTAAATTAAATATTAAATGTGAACCTTTTTATAACAAAATTGATGCTTTGAGGGAGAAAATGTTTCAAAATCACATGAAAGTGAACATTGAGAAAGAGTGGGTGCAAGGAGGAATTTGAGAGGGTATAAACAGACATTGTACTGACCTTATAAGTTTTGCATGTCAAGGTGCTCATATGAAAGACAATCCCCAGGCCCTTGTCTCACGAGGAATTATATTAATTGCCAAGTAAACATATAACGTGGCTTTGTATATTTAAATAACAATAATATTATAAATTTATACTTATGAACTCAAATTTTACTCAAAAAAGAAAGCTAATAGTTGAAATTCATTTTACTCATGTATTTGCATTTTATCAATTTAATCTCCACCACATATATATTTGTGATAAATTATGAGTTGATAAGAAAGGTTCATAGCATTTTTGTTTAAATAATCATCAAATTCTAAACATGAACCAACATGTCTAGATAGTTAGATGGAAAAAGAAATGTAACTAATTTTTGCGGATTAAAATTTTAAAAAAACAATGGAAGAAGTGATGTCAGATGGTGTGAACAGCACCAAACTCACCGTAAGATTTGCATGTCAAGCCCATGACATGTAAAACAAAACCCTAATCCACTTTTTGAATGAAACTTTTCATTAATTACCAAATATAAAATATCAAAAGAAAACTCATGAAGAGATGAACCGACAAATCACCTTGATGAAATTTTGGCAATTTAAATCCTATATCTCTAACTTTTAAGATATAAAATTAAATAATTAAAAAAAGAAAAAAAGTTGAGAATAGGAAATTAAACCAAATAAGGCAACCTAGGGTTTTCTCTTTTGACTATTTGAAAAATATCACACAAACCCAAACCAAATCTCAGTTCTTAGATATCTGTCATAGAATTTTATGAGAAATCTAACACAATTGTTTGATGATTAGTTTTGCAAAAAGGAAAACAAAATTTAACTGAAACCAAACCACACTCAGTGGTTCTGACAAAACCTCAAATTAGGAAAAGGGTGAAGAAAAAAGACCTTTTTTTTTTTCAGCAAAGAAATTCCTTTATTGATGAAGAAAACATACATTACATATGAGAAAAACATCAACAAGGAAGAGAAAGAAGAAAGGATAAGAAAAGAAACCGAGCATGGTGTTGGTGAGAAACCAACACTAGCTCACAAGGCCATAAACACTTGAAGCCAAAACCTAAAAACTAGCTAACAACGCTTATACCCACTGAGAAACTCTAGCTAAGCTTACTTGATGCCATCCTCAACCTTTTGAGACCAAACCCTCCTATTTATTTGGATCTCTCTTTGTCCTTTAGCTCTATCTCAATAATCTTGTTTAGCACATCATCTTCTTCCCCATTGAAATTGATGCCAAGAGATTTACCTAATTGTATAGTTGCTTTAGCTTTATTGAGGAGGAGATTGTTCGGACTAGTAATACCCTTCGACAGATCTGAACGTGCAATCGCAACTGCTGCTAGTCTGAAGATGATAGACTTAGAAGTGTACTTGCTGACTGCTGCAGCTTTCTGCCCATGAAGTCTAGCAAAGCTGGTGAACCCCTCTAGTTGAACCTTCTTCTTTCTTTTCCTCTTCTCATTCCGCAGGAGTTTTGGGACAGAAGTAGGTTGCCTAACTAAGCCTGAATGAGTAAGGCTCAAAAGACCCTTCCTATTTAGATTTTTACTAAGCGCTTGTGACAAGTCCACTTCAAGATTGATACCAAAACCACTTCCAACGCGAGATCCACTGAAGCTTTTAATGAAACCAGGAGTAGATACTCGCTCAACAATAAAATTTGGACTGTGCACTGACTCCTCCAATATGGTCTCCTCAATAACTGTGTTTACCTCATTGCCCAAATGACAATCATTAGACCCTAACCTCTGATCTACCTCCTTGGTGCATACTTCCTCTTCTCTGATGAACCCTTCATCCCACTTTGACTCCTCAACAACTGAGTTTACCTGCATCACATGGTCAGACTCCTTCTCCCTAAAACACTCCTTTGGACTTGTTCTTTCCACAACACTACCACAGATTTCGTTAGAGCTACACTCTTCCAACCCATTGCCCTTGAAGCTACTAAATTCTTGTCACGCCCCAAACTCGCCCCTAAAAGTTTGGGCATGACCGATTCATAACCAGACTCTTAACCTGACATACATAACATATGGGGCCTGAACGGAAGCATCTAACAATATAAAACGAACATAAATAAAGAACTATATCCATTGAGCGACCTCTATTATGCCAGGATCTCATATAGAACATAAAGCAACCAAACATGTAGTAGTATGCATCGGAGAATTTAGCTATGGACATATACATATATAGACTCAGCCCTCATAATTGGGCGCAACAAAAATAGTAAAAAGGAAAAGAATTATATACATTTCAACCTTAGATAGGTAATCAGGGTATAAAACCAAAAGTTCAATAAAACTCCATAAAATGGCTTCATTTACTTAAGTGCCTGGACTCTCCGGGGTTGATAACAAAATGAGGGGATGCCACGGGTTAGGGGACCTCCTGGTTGGTTACCTACAGGAACAAACATATAAAGGGTGAGCCAAGCTCAGTGAATAGTAATACTTAAATAAAACAATGCTCGACTTGAATCATAGTAGAAGGAAGCATATAGATTCATAGCTTGTTAACATTTATGAAACCATAAATAATGTTTAAAGTGCTTTGACATAAGATGAGAATAAAATTATGAATTTATTGCAACTTTCCAAAACTTCATTTCTAATTCGTATTTGATATTCCAAGACTTAAAACATATACCTATCAAGCTTCAAAACGTACATTTCATAGTATATACCTGTCATTCTTCAAAACATATACCTGGAAGCATATACTTATCATTCTTTAAAACATATACCTGGAAACATATACTTGGAAACATATTAGCTTGCACTTCTTTAAAACATAACAACTTGAATATTTTGAAACATATTAGCTTGCACTTCTTTAAAACATAACAACTTGAATATCTTGAAACATATTAGCTTGCACTTCTTTAAACATAAATACGTTGGCATCAAGCCCTTGGAAATTGGCGTTAAGCCCTTGTATAATTGGCACTAAGCCCTTGAAAGATGGCATTAAGCCCTTGTAACTTGAAAATGGCACGAGGCCCTTGGAAATGGCATTACGCCCTTGTAACTTGAAAATGGCACGAGGCCCTTGAAAGTGGCATTACGCCCTTGTAACTTGAAAATGGCACGAGGCCCTTGAAAGTGGCATTATGCCCTTGTAACTTGAAAATGGCACGAGGCCCTTGAAAGTGGCATTATGCCCTTGTAACTTGAAAATGGCACGAGGCCCTTGAAAGTGGCATTAAGCCCTTGTAAACATGTGGCACTAAGGCCCTTGAAAGTTGGCATAAAGCCCTTGTAAACATGTGGCACTAAGGCCCTTGAAAGTTGGCATTAAAAATGCCCTTGTAAATTGGCATTAAGCCCTTGTAACATACTTGAAACACTTAGGTATTACATTCAACCCATTACTTCTTTACATAATATTTCCTTCGTTTTATTACTTCTTTACCTAAGTAACTTCATTCATGTAGAAACATAAAAGTCAGACATTAAAACTAAGTGGCCTTAGGCCAGAGTCTTACAAAATGGAAGGATTTCATCTTCCCCACTTCTTCATTTCCATACATTAGTACATGAACATGATTATATATTGTACATGTACAAAATGATAGTGACAATTAATAACTACATATGAAACATTCCATTACCTCTTTACTTAATGAAGGTATTTCATTCATTCCATTGTTCCGTTACGTAATTAACTTCTTTCACTTAGTGACGTAGGGATCATGTGTTCGTAGGTTGCTAATGACAATCTTTAGCTATATATAAAGCATATTACTACTCACAGTGATGCGACGACGTACTGTTCCTCCTGGAGTGTGTCCTGCACACAATCAAAACTTGTAAATTAATTCTCTTTTCTCTCAAATTATTGAGAAACCATTCCCTGAATCATTACACTTCTTATGAATGCATAATCACCTTAAAAGCATCAGAAAATATTCTAAAGAGGCAAACACGCAAAACTAAACGACATATTTTATTTTCTAAAATTAAGCCTCCCGCTCGGCGCTAACTTTGTCGCTCGGCGAATATAAATCCACCAAAGCTATTTGGAAGGCCGATTTTTCCCCGGCGGGGCCTTCCTCCTTCGGCGCACCAAGCTAAATTCTGAAATTCAAAACTTCGAATTTGAGTTCCAATTTGACATTCAAAGCTTCAATCTATCCTTTACAACACAACCAAAGCTTCACAAATGAATCTAACATCAAATTAATGTGCCAAATCATACAATAAAGCAATCACCATACACTTTAAACTTCCCATCATTAAATCCATAGTCAAGCTACCCAAGATCTTCCCATAATTTGGGGGTTTATACAAACATATGCATAGAGAACTACTCAACTTCAAATTCAAACCCATAGTTGGATATTTTTCATGAAATAGCAAATAAACAAGGAATAGATTCTCCTTCTTAACTCAATTTAATTTATCAACATGGATAATCCCATAAAACCCTTACTTTTACCATACCTCCCCAACACAAAGAAGAATTTCAACCAAGATTAAGAGAGAGTGAGACAAGATCAAGAAATTCCATACCTTGAGTTTAATTTAAGCAATCTTTACAAATTTCCCCAAATCCCTCTTCTAAGTTGCTTTTCCTTCACTACCCACGTTTTCTCTTCTTGGTTACCCACCAAAGATGATGCTAAGACTCAAAAACTTCACTTCTTGGTGAGTGATCTTGATCTAAACTAAGGGAAATGGAAGGTTTTAGAGATCAAGGATCTAGGGTTTTCGGACCTAAGGGAGAGAGATGAAGAATGAAAAAGGAAAGTGTGAGAAATGATCCAAAAAATCATGTTTTAAGCTGCTGTCCCGTAATTCCCGCTCGAGCGGACTGATTTCCGCTCGAGCGGACCTGTCCTCAGCACAGAATTCGAAACTTTGAACAGGCATAACTCTTCCATCCGGACTCCGTTTTAGGTCATTCTTGTGGTCAAATTGAAGCCCCGGAAATAATCTTTCCAATGGTTCTAACCTCACATCTAAATTCAAAGTGTGGAAGGAGAAAAGGGCAAAAGAGTGACGGCTGGTCAAAAATTCAAACTGAAATTTGGGACTTTTTATTTAATCTTATCTATATATCTTGTTAAGGCTTCAATCAAGATTCCAAACATCATCCAAGGGTCCTCAATTATACTAGTTAAAGTTCACTTGCCAACCCATCAATATCAAGAGTCCAACAACCATACAAGTTTTAAGGTGACAAGCACCACTATACATCAATCCGATGTGGATTTAACATCCGGGTCGTTACACCCTTCCCACCTTAAGAAATTTCGTCCCCGAAATTTGCATCCGTTCTATCAAGAATAGCAACAACCGTATGCTCACCAATTCTTAACAATCCTTAGTTCATAACAAAGTATGAGAGCACCATATATATATATCCACTCAACCTTAACCACTTCCAATTACACCTTACTTCATTCATAAGCCCAAAATACAAAGTGTTATAACTTACCCACCTTAGGGAAATTTCATCCTCGAAATTGAAGAAAACCAAATAGAAGACAACTCAAACATGCCCATTCTAGGTATGTAAAATGAAAGAAAACAACTCCTATTTCATTTCACAGGATCTTAAATCGAATAAGATAAAACTACAAGAGTCCTTGGCAGAATATGTAGGACATAAAATCTTCAGTAAGTAGGGTCTATCATTACAATATTTCCCCATCAATAAGTTCCATAGTGTTAATGCCCAAATACAGAACATACAATTCTTAAATACAGAAGTATAAAGATTTTCGTTTTCCTAGGCACAGAATTCATACATTCCACCGTATGCATTAATCATACGTTCTTTACTATGTTCATGAGCAAATCCCATTACTTGATAAGTTCTATATTATAAGTCACTTAGGGATAAGCTGGTAATCCAAACTGTCTATCATCATCATAAAACTCAATTATGTAATTAGATTCATGTCATATAATGCATCATGAAAGTAGATACCAAAGCCATCCACAAGGTTCCATTCATCTAACAAGGTATGTATCATTCCAACAGACATAATAAGTTGCGTAAGCATATAGTCACTAGCTTCACATTGACCGTAAACACATCAAATTCATAATGTTATATGGGTTCAAAACCACACATACGAGTTTGGGCAAAGTTAAAATAATGGAAAGGAACACCATAACGCAAGAAGAACCATAGTCCCAATCCAATAGTTACAATAATATCATCACTAGCATCATACACTTTTACAATTTCCTGTAAGTACGTCATGAAAGACATTTAATCAAAATATCCTAAGTTTGGATATGAGCAATAAAAACATATAAGGTAATTATCTTTTCAAGCATAGGGAGCCATCCGAAAATAAAATCAGAATCAAATTCAAAATCATGGTCGGTTAATCAGTCATAACCTTGAGGCGTAACGTCTTGAAATATACTTGAACTTGTAATTTACCTGAAACCATACTTGAAATATGCTTGAGACCATACTTAAACCATACTTGAAATGTACTTGAATTTACAACATACGTGAACTTGTAACATGCGTATACTTGTAACATATTTGGACTCGTAACATACATAGACTTATTGACTTGTAACATATGTAACCTTGTAACAGACTTGAACTTAGAACATATGGAAACTTGTAAACATTCATTAAAGTGCTTTAATCATGTAGTGCGTATTGTGCAAATTTGGTATAACATGCAAGAGGAAGTGGATACCCCGTACGTATCGCTAGCCCTTCATCATTATGGATTATCCCCCCCCCCCCCCATAACCATTTGTTTCTGCCAGAATGCCCAGTGTCATACAGAACAATTTACATTAGGGCCTTCCAATAGGCAATAAAGGATCCAATTGCAATATCCAACCTTTACATATCCTCACAGAAATATATTACAGGGAAGCGATCTGAGTACGTAATTATGGTTCTGATTCCCATAATCAAATTCGATTACACACAACACTATAGCAAGAAGCAAGGTCACAATTATTTGACCCTTTTCATAACTTTAGGGGGGTCACTTCATGCTTAACTTTTTCTTAGATTCGGTCGTACTTAACACCATTTCAATCCTTACACACAAAACACATCTTGCGAAAATCTTCAAACACAATAAATTCTTAAAATCACGAATCTTGACATGGTTATGGCAAGGAAAACATAACTACGAGCATCATTCATATAGCACTTCCTTTGATCTTAGGAATATTCTGTACTTAGGATTTAATCATGTCACTTAAGCGGATGCTAAAAGCCCATTCATATTATCATTATTCCCATGTTAATTCACATTTCATCTAATCATTTGCATATAAATCGTCTTACCGACTAGCTTGAATCCTCACCACGCTTCCGCTGCGCAACTTAATTGATTGAATCCCATCTGCAGGTCTTACCATGTTCAACATAGCAATCAATCACAATATACACAAGGAATATACAACCGACATAAACAATAACCATTACGGTTAGCTATACATGCACCGATCAAGTTATATCAATTTCTTCATATGCATTAAGGATGTCATGCATGTTGTCTAAGTCTTTGCTAAACACCCTAAAGCTCAATGGATCGTGTGTGAGATAGCAACTCGTGCTCTGATACCACCTGTCACGCCCCAAACTCGCCCCTAAAAGTTTGGGCATGACCGATTCATAACCAGACTCTTAACCTGACATACATAACATATGGGGCCTGAACGGAAGCATCTAACAATATAAAACGAACATAAATAAAGAACTATATCCATTGAGCGACCTCTATTATGCCAGGATCTCATATAGAACATAAAGCAACCAAACATGTAGTAGTATGCATCGGAGAATTTAGCTATGGACATATACATATATAGACTCAGCCCTCATAATTGGCATAACAAAAATAGTAAAAGGAAAAGAATTATATACATTTCAACCTTAGATAGGTAATCAGGGTATAAAACCAAAAGTTCAATAAAACTCCATAAAATGGCTTCATTTACTTAAGTGCCTGGACTCTCCGGGGTTGATAACAAAATGAGGGGATGCCACGGGTTAGGACTGACCTCCTGGTTGGTTACCTACAGGAACAAACATATAAAGGGTGAGCCAAGCTCAGTGAATAGTAATACTTAAATAAAACAATGCTCGACTTGAATCATAGTAGAAGGAAGCATATAGATTCATAGCTTGTTAACATTTATGAAACCATAAATAATGTTTAAAGTGCTTTGACATAAGATGAGAATAAAATTATGAATTTATTGCAACTTTCCAAAACTTCATTTCTAATTCAGTATTTGATATTCCAAGACTTAAAACATATACCTATCAAGCTTCAAAAGCGTACATTTCATAGTATATACATCATTCTTCAAAACATATACCGAAGCATATACTTATCATTCTTTAAAACATATACGAAACATATACTTGGAAACATATTAGCTTGCACTTCTTAAAACATAACAACTTGAATATTTTGAAACATATTAGCTTGCACTTCTTTAAAACATAACAACTTGAATATCTTGAAACATATTAGCTTGCACTTCTTTAAACATAAATACGTTGGCATCAAGCCCTTGGAAATTGGCGTTAAGCCCTTGTATAATTGGCACTAAGCCCTTGAAAGATGGCATTAAGCCCTTGTAACTTGAAAATGGCACGAGGCCCTTGGAATGGGCATTACGCCCTTGTAACGAAAATGGCACGAGGCCCTTGAAAGTGGCATTACGCCTTGTAACTTGAAAATGGCGAGGGCCCTTGAACGGGGCATTACGCCCATGAAACTTGAAAATGGCACGAGGCCCTTGAAAGTGGCATTACGCCCTTGTAACTTGAAAATGGCACGAGGCCCTTGAAAATGGCATTAAGCCCTTGTAAACATGTGGCACTAAGGCCCTTGAAAGTTGGCATAAAGCCCTTGTAAACATGTGGCACTAAGGCCCTTGAAAGTTGGCATTAAAAATGCCCTTGTAAATTGGCATTAAGCCCTTGTAACATACTTGAAACACTTAGGTATTACATTCAACCCATTACTTCTTTACATAATATTTCCTTCGTTTTATTACTTCTTTACCTAAGTAACTTCATTCATGTAGAAACATAAAAGTCAGACATTAAAACTAAGTGGCCTTAGGCCAGAGTCTTACAAAATGGAAGGATTTCATCTTCCCCACTTCTTCATTTCCATACATTAGTACATGAACATGATTATATATTGTACATGTACAAAATGATAGTGACAATTAATAACTACATATGAAACATTCCATTACCTCTTTACTTAATGAAGGTATTTCATTCATTCCATTGTTCCGTTACGTAATTAACTTCTTTCACTTAGTGACGTAGGGATCATGTGTTCGTAGGTTGCTAATGACAATCTTTAGCTATATATAAAGCATATTACTACTCACAGTGATGCGACGCATCTTGTTCCTCTGAGTGTGTCTGCACACAATCAAAACTTGTAAATTAATTCTCTTTTCTCTCAAATTATTGAGAAACCATTCACTGAATCATTACACTTCTTATGAATGCATAATCACCTTAAAAGCATCGAAAATATTCTAAAGAGGCAAACACATAAAACTAACGACATATTTTATTTTCTAAAATTAAGCCTCCCCGCTCGAGCGCAACTTTGTCCTTTCGGATAAAATCCACCAAAGCTTGGAAGGTTTTTTTCTTTCGGCGGGCCTTCCTCCGCTTCGGCGGACCAAGCTAAATCTGAAATTCAAAACTTCGAATTTGAGTTCCAATTTGACATTCAAAGCTTCAATCTATCCTTTACAACACAACCAAAGCTTCACAAATGAATCTAACATCAAATTAATGTGCCAAATCATACAATAAAGCAATCACCATACACTTTAAACTTCCCATCATTAAATCCATAGTCAAGCTACCCAAGATCTTCCCATAAATTGGGGTTTATACAAACATATGCATAGAGAACTACTCAACTTCAAATTCAAACCCATAGTTGGATATTTTTCATGAAATAGCAAATAAACAAGGAATAGATTCTCCTTCTTAACTCAATTTAATTTATCAACATGGATAATCCCATAAAACCCTTACTTTTACCATATCTCCCCAACACAAAGAAGAATTTCAACCAAGATTAAGAGGGAGTGAGACAAGATCAAGAAATTCCATACCTTGAGTTTAATTTAAGCAATCTTTACAAATTTCCCCAAATCCCTCTTCTAAGTTGCTTTTCCTTCACTACCCACGTTTTCTCTTCTTGGTTACCCACCAAAGATGATGCTAAGACTCAAAAACTTCACTTCTTGGTGAGTGATCTTGATCTAAACTAAGGGAAATGGAAGGTTTTAGAGATCAAGGATCTAGGGTTTTCGGACCTAAGGGAGAGAGATGAAGAATGAAAAAGGAAAGTGTGAGAAATGATCCAAAAAATCATGTTTTAAGCTGCTGTCCCGTAATTCCCGCTCGAGCGGACTGATTTCCGCTCGAGCGGACCTGTCCTCAGCACAGAATTCGAAACTTTGAACAGGCATAACTCTTCCATCCGGACTCCGTTTTAGGTCATTCTTGTGGTCAAATTGAAGCCCCGGAAATAATCTTTCCAATGGTTCTAACCTCACATCTAAATTCAAAGTGTGGAAGGAGAAAAGGGCAAAAGAGTGACGGCTGGTCAAAAATTCAAACTGAAATTTGGGACTTTTTATTTAATCTTATCTATATATCTTGTTAAGGCTTCAATCAAGATTCCAAACATCATCCAAGGGTCCTCAATTATACTAGTTAAAGTTCACTTGCCAACCCATCAATATCAAGAGTCCAACAACCATACAAGTTTTAAGGTGACAAGCACCACTATACATCAATCCGATGTGGATTTAACATCCGGGTCGTTACAATTCTGCTGAAAGATCTTCACACACAAGAATGGGGTGTAATATACCCTTGCAATCCAAAGATATAGTTTTGTTAATGAACTCCATACAAGATGTAGCCACTCTGATTCTGGTGTGGGAGAAGGACTTAGGATGACAAAAATCATCATCCAAGCTAAGGACAATACCCCACATGCTTCCAATGTTGTTGAGTGTGCCTCTATTCTAGAGGTTTAAAGGAATGCCATAACACCTCAACCACGCACATCGTTCTTGTTCAAGAAAAAATCCTGGCTTCCATTCCATTACAAACTGACTCCATTCCTTAAACCATTCTTTTATATTGCAAAGATTTGATTTCAGTTCCTCTTGAGATTTAAATGTAAGAACTAGATCTCGACCACCCCATTTCCTGACCATTACATGATCCAAGCCTTTCTCCTTCAAGATATTACCAATGTTAACAGTAGAGAATTCAAAAATAAATCTGACTATTACACTACCATGGAGCCATTCAAGATCCTCTTCATTGGCTTTAATGGACAAGCTTTATTTACTAGCCACAGTGGGTGTGACCCTTTTCAATACTTCAACGAATGATCTTTGGCCTAAAAATGGAACTTGAGCCCTGTAACTGATAGGATCAAGAGGTCTGCTGATCGAATGGGGTTCTTTGCTGCTCTTCTCAAATCTGATGCATTTGTCCTTGGTAGCTTTTTTAACTTCTAGCACCCTTTCTTCTACCAGTAGGCCATGTCTGCTGCAACAGGGCAATTGAATCTCACAAATCCAAATCTAGACTTAGACACAGTCCTTCTTTTGAACGGAATGAAGACATCCTTTACAATGCCAAACTGTGAGGAAAGCTTGAATAGCGTTTTGGCATCCAAAGCTGAAGGTAAGTTATCCACAAAAACGGTGAATAAACCAAACTTAACATCCTTACCTTGGTCTCCATCTCCTTCTCTCCACCTCTCTTTCGGAATCCAACCTCCATTTCCTATTTTTGCCATTACATTTTCACTAAGGCATATTATCAAACAGGTGGAGTGCAAAACTAATTGCTGAGCAGAACAGGACCAGTTCCTACTCTACGATTCCCTCAAATCACAAAACCCAAATGAAATAAAAGAGATCTGAAAATAAAGTAATGGCCTACCCCGAAAGAAAATAGAACGAAGAGTTGATACAGTCGAAGATAGAAAGAAGATGGAACCCAAATGGAACGCAAAACAGGACCAGCGCCTTTAATTCTTTCAACTGTGCACTTGATAGGCTATATACTGTTGCCACAGATCCAAGAGAGAGCTTCACTGTTGGAACTAATCTTCACCGGAGAGCCGAAGAGAGAGTGATCAATAGACTCGAACACACGATCCTCCCCTCTCCTAGCAGTAGCAATCGCTGTGTTGAACACTTTGCACCTTTGTTCTATAAGAGTTTGTAAACATGAAAGTAACTCAGATTCGAAGTGTAAAATTTTTTTCCCCTCTTTGCTACCATTTCTCAAACCAAACAGAGCCTAATCGGCGGGGTAAGTGTTGTTGGAATAATGCTTGGGTGAAGAAAAAAGACCTTGATATCAGGGCGCAAATGATTGTGCCACCGCTCCCGACATTATTTTCCGGCCCTGCCAACCATATTCTCTGCTATCTGAGCCCATTTTCTCACTCCATGCTACGTCACTAAATTGAGCAGTTTCCTTCACAAAAACAAAATCATAGAAATCTTCAATATCAACTGCACTTTCATGTAAAGAGTAGACATATGTGGATTTAGTATAAGCAATACTATCATATATGGGCTGATATTAGACAATATCGATTAATATATCATTATTAGAAGACAGATATTTAAACCCCAGGATGTATAAGACTAAAAGAAGGGTAAAAATGAAAAATTATATGTTACATCACCTATCTTCTTCATCTGTCCATTGTCCTTTGATCAGAGTAGTTGTAGAAGAGCCACATTTTGCTCTCTTTGCCACTCATTTACAATTCCTCTCTGTTGATTTTTCATCTTCATTCAAGCCCATATTAGGATCTATCTCATATGTCCATTTAAGAGTCTCACTATCATGGAAAAGCCCATCCATAAAGCTTTTCTCCAGAAAACTTGGCCCCAAAAAGTCGCTTGAGTAGCCACCAATTGCACCACCAGAAGAAGAAAAACCACCGTACACACTTGCCGGAACGAGCAGTCCTTGGTTGTGGACATTGTTTTGAGTCTGTTTGTGAGAGAAATGGTTGTTCTTACTTGAAAAGAACCTCTCTATGGCTGTTAATGGAGGACTAGGTCTATATAAAGAATGGTTGTTTTGTAAATTTACATACGCAAAACCACCACCACCACCACCTTCCATGAAAGAGAGGCTTGAAGGAGACTAAAAACAAGATGAAAAAGGACTGTTTTCAAGCAACAAGATTGCTTTGAGAATTGCTTTGATTTAGGGAAGGTGTTTTTTTGTGTTTTTTCTTCTCCCTACTTGTAAAGACAGAAGAGCTGGGCAAAGAGATTATAGTAAAATGCCTTGTTGAGCTACTACAAGGGTTATAGCGATTCCGTATTTTACCCCTTGTTGTACAGTGATCCGGACTTGGTTCCGTGGATGTTAGCAGTTGTTTATTTCTTGTTTCCGTCCTTCAATACTTTATATTTGAGTTATAGGATGTATTGGGCAGGTTTGTTACAGGTTGGGTGTGATTGGGAGCAAATGGTTGCTGTCCAGAATTTTGGTCCTTCGCTCGAGCTCGCAGTTTGTCACTCGAGCGAGCTCTTTGCTTTTGGTCCTTAGCTCGAGCCATGGTTTCTTCGCTCGAGCGAGAGTTGAGTTTTGTGTTTGATGGCTCGAGCCAGGTTTCCTTCGCTCGAGCATGCGTCTGCGTCTGGTTCTGGACCTGAGAGTTGCATTTCTTGGCTCGAGCGAGCATTTTGTCGCTCGAACGTGCTTCTGGGTTGTAGACCTGAAGCTTCGAGTTGTTGGCTCGAGCTAGACTTTATTCGCTCGAGCGAGGATTTCTTGTGTCTGGTCATTCGAGCGACCAACTCTTCGCTCAAGCGAGCCTATTGTATATCAGCAGGCAGCAGCGGGTTACACTTAGCATTTTTCACCCTCTTCTTTACACAAACAATAGATATGAGTTCTCTCTCTCTCTACAAACCTTCTCTCTAGGGTTTCATCTCCCTTTAGTGTGAATCTACCCTAAGTCCTTTGTAAAAAAGGTAGAGGGTGACTTGGGCTTCGTTTTAATCTGAAAGTTTGTCGATTTGGAGCACGTTGGATTTTGGTCTTCTTTTCCATTTGAGCTCTAATTTCGAGGCAGGGATAC
The DNA here is from genome assembly GCA_025200525.1 of Camellia lanceoleosa. NCBI lineage: Eukaryota > Viridiplantae > Streptophyta > Magnoliopsida > Ericales > Theaceae > Camellia > Camellia lanceoleosa. Next base: position 47,363 of record JANUSC010000458.1, read on the forward strand.
CCTACTCCATCTTATGAACTTTGTCTTTAAATTTTGGCATTTTGATATGTTGGTGGTTGTTGGGTAATTTTGAGAAAGTTTGGGGTCTTTGTGTAATTTTCAAAAGAGGGGTTTCAAATATATATAAACCCATATGCATGTATGACATAGAGAAATGAGATTAATGTTGGGTTATTAATGAAAATGGAACCTTAGGGTTGATATGTGAATTATGGGAAAATGCCCTAATTATTATGATGAATTAATTTGTATAATTAATTTTAAGAGATGAGAAATTGAATTGGGAATATTGAAATTGGAGAAGTATGGAATTAAATGGTGTAGTTGGACTAATTTATCGCTCACCTATGTGAAATGTTGATGTTATATCCATTTTAGGCATTTATTTCTTGTTTAGAAATAACTGCTTTGGGCTATTGGTGGAGGATAGTCTTGATTGTTGTAGACAATGCATGATGATTAGGCGAACTAAAACTAATCTATTGGATATGTCATCGAATATGACAATTAGAATAATGCATCGAATTTGTGCATTGATTGAACATGTATATGATAAATGTTTATATGCATTGTATTGTGTGGGAGGAGATAGGGGATGTACTCCACGGTTTGGAAGAAGATAGGAGATGGACTCCTAAACCAGATTTTGTTTGGAAAGAGATAGGGGATGTACTCCATTGATACAGCAAATATGTGTATCTATTGAAATGTTGATATAACGAATCTGTATATTATATATGAAGTATGGAAGTGTTTAATTGAGAATGATACAGCAATTATGTGTATCTAATGTGAAGTAAGAAATGTTTAAACATGAGTTGTTATCCTAATTGAATTGGAAGTATTGTTAATAAGAGATCTAATCTCTGTTGAATTATCTGGCTAGGTTCTGAGCCACATTTATGAATTGAATTGATAAGTAAAGGAAAATGAAATGTAACATGGACATGATTGTCATGGAACTGTAATGTGATATAAATGGATGTACAAGTGTTGACCATTTATCAACTGCTATTATTTTAGTCATTGTTTATAGTTGGTTTAGTATATTTCTACTGGGTTGTGGCTCACCCTATATGGGACATCATTTTCAGGTACCGATGGTATGCCACCTCCAAGGACATAGCTTGGGAGGCTAGAGGCAAGCAGACTTTTTGTTGTTTTGCTTTCTTTTGATGTATTACATGTAAATTCAGACCAAGGGCTTAATATGTATTTGAGTTAGCACTCACTTCTTGTATCCAAGTGTTGGCTTGGAAAGTTGTAAGCCCATAAGGCATTTACTTTTGTTGTCAACATGTAATACTTTTGTAAGAACTACTCTGATAAATAGAAAGATGTTTATTTCTCTTATATTGTTGCATGTCAAGAATGATGGGTTTTATGTATTATTTTGAGGGCGTTACAAGGGTTGGAAACCGTTGATCTGAGGGTTCGTCCAACGGCTGAGATTCATAGGTGAGTGTAACTCCTTAGCTTCTCTTCTCAGACAAAAGTAGAAAAATGATGGTGGAGAGATTAGTGGGTTAGTCATTAACCCTCAGTAATAAATCAATTTTGCTAAATTAAGATTACACTATTATTTTTGATAGTACCATTTATAATTATTCACTGCCATTGTTTGTGTGACAACTCTCACCACTGATTAGTGCTAATCTATGATTAAGCATGAGAAATGACTGATTGAACTGAAATTCTGAACTGATTGATTGAGTGTATTAGTTTAAATGCATGTCTATCTGTTTGACTGCTAAATGATCTGTTCATGTTTTATGTTTTAAATTGCAAATTGAAGGCTTTATCAACGACCGAATCCGAAATTGATTGGTATTTTATGCTAGTTAGAATTTACGTGATTTTATGGTATATTTAATTAAAATTTGATTTGGAATGATTAAATTAGTTTAAATAATGCTAAATTGCATTAGTTTAATTATCTACCAAATTGCCATTAAAGTGGGCCACTATCTAAAACCTTGTTTGGAGCCTTTGGTGTATCATTTGCTCATCTTTGAAGTCCATAACCGAAAGAAAGAGTGAGAGAGGAGAAAAACTTGGTTTCAACAAAGAATTGCTTGGAGACTTGGTAGATTTAAAGAGAATTAGTAAAATTGAGCTTCCATACCCTAGATTGAAGACTCAAGGTAGAGAATTTGTCTTCTTGAACTTGTAATTAAGTTAGTTCTTTCATGGTTCTTGACATATTGAAGACTAGAGTCTAGAATTGGTTTAAAATGTTGAATTGAAGCCTAAATCATGCATGCATGCACACATTCATGAGTTTTGATGTTGTTTTCATGAAAATTCTTGCATGCATGTCCACATTCTAATTGCAGCTCATGAATTCATCATATTTTTGAAAGGATTGGCTCTTTGGAGCATGTATTAGAAGCTTTGAATTCACTAGAACATTTGCATGTTACATACACATTATGTTCTTGAAGTTATTGTTGAATTTGTGTTTAATTGGACTACATTTGGACTTTGATTTTGCAAATTGATCTTTGAAACATGTTATACTATGAGTTTATAAGTGTTTTCCAGAAAATTAGTCCAAAAGGATCGAATTTGATGCATTTAAAGTTGATTTTGAGGTTGAAGGTTCAATCTGGAAATTCCAGAATTTGGACCTACGCCGAAGCGAGACTTCACGCCGGCGTACACTCTGAGTTCGCGATCCGCCGAAATGCCTTCGGCGTGAAATGCGTATATCCAGTACTTTTCATATGTTTACAGTCCGCTCGAGTGAAGGAGTGCACGCTTGAGTGAAGACTTGTGTCTCACGCTCGAGCGGAGGTCGAGCGCCCATCGAGCGTGAATTGCATGCATCCAGTACTTTTGCTTGAGTTTACAGTCCGCTCGAGCGGGGAAAGTTACGCTCGAGCGGAGATCCTTTGCCTGCAAGTCCGCTTGAGCGTAGAAAGCCACGATCGAGCGGGACCCTTGTTTCAGCAAAAATTTGGAAAGTGTTTTAAAGTGCATCTTTGCATCCTCATTTTATCTTAAGCATTCCTAGGCCTAGTTTAAGGCGTTTTAATGAGGATATGAATGTAGAACCACACCGAGTTGAAGTAGGAACTAAGTCATTGATTCCCAAGTGTGTAACTTAGTGTGTGTTCATTCTATAACTATGTAGGGTTGGCATCCGAGGACGCTCTCTAACCTATCTGTAGCCCAGTACTCTGTGAGTAACAATGTTATAAAGATATGTTCAATCATGAATATTGTAACGCCCTCAAAATAATACATAAAACCCATCACAAAAGACATGAATTGATACAAGAGAAATCAACTATTTCTATTCATCAGAGTAGTTCTTACAAAAGTATTACATGTTAACAACAAAAGCAAATGCCCTACAGACTTCTGACTTTCAAGTTAACCCTTGGTTACACACAAAAGAGTACTAACTCTATACAAAAGAAGCCCTTGGCTTGATATACATGTAATACAGACAAAATAAACAAAAGAGTCTTCAACTCTCATTCTCATCATCCAAGCTATGTCCTTGGAGGTGGCATGCTACCTGTACCTGAAAATGATGTCCCGTATAGGGTGAGCCAATGCCCAGTAAAGAAATGCTAAACACTGTATGAGCAATGACTAAGAAATTAGCAATTGATAAATGTTCAATTCCCATAAATCAATTTATAACCCATTTCCACTTCATGACCACTATGTTCATGTTTCGTTTCATTTTCCATTTCTTATCAAGTTCACAATTTACGTCAACGGCTCAGAACCTGGCCACCCACTTATATGAGACAGTGACTCATGTTAAACGTTTTCCATTTTACAATAGATAAACATAATAGTTGTATCAACATCTCGACAGATAAGCATACAAGCTGTATCCACTTTTCAACAGATAAGCATATTAGCTATATCAACACATTAACTGACAAGCATAAGAGCTGTATCAGTGGAGTCCATCCTCTATCTCCTCTCAATCAACAACCGGTTTAGAGGTCTATCCCTTATCTTCTCCTAAACCGTGGAGTACATCCCCTATCTCCTCCCACACATACAAGGTATATACATACAATTCATATACACAATCAATCAATACATAACGTCAATGTATTCTGTCAACCGTCATATTCTACGACATATTCAATTGATTAGTTTTAGTTTGCCTAATCATCATGCATTGCCTACAACAATCAAAACTACCCTCCACCGGTAGCCCAAACAATTATTTCTAAACAGATAATAAAAGCTCCAACAGATAAAATATCAATGTTTTCAAAGTGAGCGATTCATAAATCCAACTCTACCATTCTAACATATAATGAGTCAATTCTATTATTTCCAACACAATTCCATATAACAACACTTTTCCCAAATTAATTATACCAATTAATTAATACAACAAACTAGGATTTTCTACCCCACTTCCCAATATTGACCCAATGGTCTATATATCAACAACCAACAACAATCTTATTATTTTGAAACCCAAATTACACATCTTAGAGTCAAAATAACAAAACCTCCTTTTAACATTTTGAAACCCTAAGTCCCAAAATCACCCCACTTAAACACTTTATCAAAACAACCAAAAATCTATGTCAAAGACCATAAGAGTGAATAAGAATCCCTACCTCAAGAGTTGACACCCAACGAAGAAGGAGATGAAAACGAAAATGCTCCGAATCACAAGTTTCCCGGATCAAAAAATAGCCCTCGACGATCAACAACTTTTTTGTAAAGGCCAAAGGTGAGCAAACAACTCCTACTAGATCAATACCTAGAGAGAAGGCAAGGTTCTAGAGAGAGAGAGACTCAACAATGGAGTTTTTGGAAAAGTAAGAGAGAGAAGAGATGTGAAAAAGTGATTTGAAAAAGTCAAAACACGGAGTCTTAAACCAGTCGCCCCGCTCGAGCGTGGAAACCACCACTCGAGCGTCACTCACAAGCCTCCGCTCGAGCGTCCAATCCGCCGCTCGAGCGGCGAATATGCACTTCCAGTACTTTCGCAGAACCAGGTCCCCGCTCGAGCGTTCAAGTCCCCACTCGAGCGTAACACACAAACTCCCGCTCGAGCGTCCAAACCACCGCTCGAGTGTACAACACTACAGAGGAGATACTGCATGGTTGATTTTCCCGCTCGAGCGTCAAAACCCCCGCTCGAGCGGACAAGCTACAACAAAGGCTCCGCCCGAGCGGACAGGCCAAAATCTGGGCATCTAGTCTTAGTTCCTAAGCTCAACCAACCTGTTTCAAACCTGTCCAACACAACCCAAGACTCAAATACAAAGAGTAAAGGATGTAAATAAGATATATACAACAACCACCTTCACAGAACCTAAGTCCGGATACAACAAATATGAAAAGGGAAACCGGGATCGCTATAAATATTTTCTAAAAGATCAACTGTATTGCTTTCTGAAATGATATATCTTACTGAATGAATGTTTGTCCTATTTGTGAACTGTACTCGTGGCATCCATAGCAATTCTTTATTCATCGCTTGCTCTTTATTCTGAGAGATCTCTATCGGTTCCCATGTTTCGAATCACGACTGTTTACTGATATGATGGCCATCAACTGACTGTTTGGTCTGTTAAGACCTACTGTACTGTTTTGCTATTGGATGTACCACATATGACTGCTATGATTGCATAACTGGTATATTGATGCAAATGACTGTTTTCAATACTGAAAGGACATTCATTCTTAACATCTTTACGCATATGTTATTCACTGGGTTTTAGCTCACTGTTTATATATATATATATATATGTAGGTGTCCAGGCATCGGATCAGAGCTAGGAGTGTTAGGTTAAACTCCCTTTTTGGTCAAGCCAACCGTTGCGCCTCACTGCGAGGTTCCAAGTCCTTCAAGCTAAGGCTGCTTTAGGGTGTTTTAGATTTCCTCTTTTTCTGTCTCTGTTTTGTATAGACTAAATGAACTTGTACTGTACTGTTATGGTAGGGATTGGGTCCCTAACCTAAATGTCTATATATGATGTATGTACATACTGTTTTGGTCTTGAATGTGAATATGTTTCAAAAGTCTTTTTGCATACAGACTGTCACTAGACATCTTTTATTTACTGTTTTGGCTTCCACCAGCCCCTGTACTCTGTATTTCTGTTATTACTGTCAAGCAGGCCTTCGGTAATCACGGATTATTGGCCGATTACGGTACTAAATCCATAGGGACGGGTTTGGGTCGTGACAGTTTGGCCACCCCTCAAGGAAATTACTGTTTTACCGTTGTATTAACAAACTATTGTGCATGAAACAAAGGGTGCTTTAGGGCATCAAATGTCATTTAACTTGAAGGGAGGTACCATTGATTAGAAATGATGGCTGTCCAAGTCAATTTGGTAATAAAATTAGGGGAAATTACCCTTTACTGGTAATTTGACAAAATTATTGTATATATACGAAAAAAATTATTTAGGGCCAAGTAAGGGCTTTCCTTTCTGCCCTCCCTCTACAAACTTTTTTTTTGTTTTTTGATTGGCAAAGAAAAACTTTATTAATAAATTCAAATGAAACAAAGCTTACAACAAAATATTAACAAAGAGAGAATAAGAGCAACATAATTTTTTATTTTTTATTTTTTTTGTGATAAGCAAAGAAAACTTTATTGATGAAATGTAGCATACAAAGTATGAGGATACATCAATAAAGGGGAAGTTACAGAGCTAACAACAGCACATAGATTGATGAAATATAGCAACTTGATCCCACTCAGTGAACAGCAAGAGAGGACCCAACAGTCGGCAAGAAACACCCCAACACCCCAACAGTTGGCAAGAAACCAACCACGGGAAAGACCAAAAGTCAAAGAAACAATAACAGAAATAACACAGCAAACCTGATCTGGTGGAGGTTAGATACAATGTCGTGCACTGAATAATCTACTTTCAAGAGCCATTTTGGACCACAAAGTTATCTGCACTTTAATCTTTTCGCATAAAACTTGAATATCAGGATGAGCTCCCTTAAACAAACATTCATTCCACAACTTCCATACGGACCAAAAACGACAGAAGGGATAATGTATTTACAGTGTTGCTCAATCAAATGCCATTATTATATGATTTATTCAATAAAACTTCGTTAGAATGTATGATTTGTTTATAAGTGTAGAATAATTTAATATTTTTATAATGGTATTATTTTCACGTTTTTACATTTCATTTTTATTTTTGTTTGTTTGTTCATTGAAGATGCACTCAAAGAACAAAAGGTTATTCATTTACTTTTAATGAAAAACTCTATTCATAGAAAAGAGTATTACAAATATGTAAAATTAATTTGGAATGTAGTTTAGGGTTAAAATTTGGAATAGCTTTAGTAATGAGTTTTGTAGAAATTGATACTTACATATTAGTACTTAGAATTTGATCTAGAGTAAATTCTTCACATTACAATTTGAATCATATATATATATATATATATATGTGAATAAAATTATGAGTACATTTTTTGAACATTGAAAATTAGCCCACAAAGTATGTAATTAAGGCCTCACGTGCCTAAGGTATTTAAAGTAATTTTTTTAGTTTTTATAGTTTTTTTAGTTATAAAAACCATTTTGTCATTTTTCAAATATCAACAAGTCAAAAAAAAGAAAGAAAAAAAAAAACTTATTTCATAAAACAAGCTAAAAGTGAAAATTTTAAAAATTGTCACAGTTTAGTCCCCACCCCAAAAACAAAATCTTATTCCTTTTACTCCTTGACTTAATTCATCATGTTGATTTTTTTTTTTCAAAATCTATGTTTTTAAAAATAAAAAATAAAAATTGGGTTACTCGAAATTAAAATTACAAATAAAAATTGCATTCAGTTTCTTTCTTTAAATAAAAAAAAAAAATCATTAAAAAAGTCTTCCTATATGAAGTTTTAAAAAAAAGTTAAGAAAACTAAGAAAATTACTAAACAATATGACTTATTTAACCATTACAAAACTAAAAAAAATGCAATATGCTTTAACTTTAAAAAAATAATAAAATAAAATGAGATTATCCAATCCTTTTAATATATAGAGTATTGTAAATGATTTTTTTTTTTTTTAATTTTAACAAAGACTGTTTTTAGAGTTTTAAGTCTCAAACTACAAAACTTTTTTTTTTAAAAAAATATATTGTTTAGGCCATTCAATCCTAAATATTTGTAACTTAAAATTTTCATAATAGAAATCCTTATCAATAAATTTAAAAAGAAATGTCTTATATTTTTATTTTGTTCCTTATAAAGTTCTTAAGTTCTATTAATTTTCAAAATGTCATTTAATTGTGCTCTTTTAATTAATATTTTTAATTTTCAAATGGAATGAACACATTTTATACAATTATTTGTAATTTTTTATTTTATTTTAGTAAATTTCACACATTATTTATACATTTCAAAGGAAAAATACTGAATGTATGGGTTGGGAGAGAGAAAACTAATAACCTAAATTGTTTATTATTATGTTTTCAAAAAAATTAAAAACACGTATTGATTAACAATTAAATTTGTTTGGGTGGAGAGAGGAAGTCATTAATACACAACTCATAAATTTGTATTTAATTTTTTATTTATGAGCAGTAAAATATTATTAAAAAAAAGAAGATAAAATGTAAATAATATTTATCTTATTGAAAAAATAATATATTATTTTATCTCGTGTGTATAGCACATGTCATAGATTAGTTATAATTGATTAGGGTGTACCATAAGAAAAATATATACTTTTTATTTAGTGCTTAATATGTGTTGTTCTTATTAGTAAATTCACATTAAGATATAATAAGAATTAAAATTTTAAAACTTGAGTTAGGTGTATTGTGATGATTTTTGGATTCGAGTATAATGATCCTTTTCATTAATGTTGTGTTTGATTGAGGAATTTGGGAATGGATTTGGAAAGAAAAAGAAAAAAAGATAGGCAAAATGTGAATGAAATATACTTATATTTCTCTTATTTTCACACATATTTTCTCTTTCCCTTTCTATTTCCAAATCCTTTCTCAAATCACTCAACTAAACACAGTATAAAAGAAAGGGGAAATTACTCACAGGTCCCATGTGGAACATGTGGATTTCATTTAATCCCATAACTTTTTTAGTACACCCAAAAGTCCTTTCCTCTCTCTCTCTCTCTCTCTCTGCTTTTTGCTTCCCTTCGTCTATATTTTTTTTCTGCATTTTTCTCTCATCGTCTTTGTCATGGACGACGACCGGTGATCATGTCTTTCTCCATTGATCGGGGTTCACTGATAACCGCCAACCATCGAAATCAACTCGTGACTTCACTCTCACTGACGACGAAGATAATATATTTCCAACGAAGATGATATATTTTCGACGAAGAAGATGAGTGGATCTACATCAGTCTGAGTAGATCTACATCAGACTTGGCTAAATCTAAACAAAAAATAATTGCCGAAGTACAATCCTCTCTCTACATCCGCCTTTCTTCTTCGATCTCTTTTTTTTTTTTTTCTCGCTATACACTTTTTACGTTCTAATGGAGAAAATTTTCAATTCGAACAAGTAGTTTTAGTTTTAGTTACAAAGTGAAAACCGTAAAATTTTGCGATTTCAAATTTTTTGGTGTGGAATGAATCATGGTATAAAATTGTAAAATTTACAGCTTCATAACATGTTTTTCAGTTTGATTAATAAGGATAAATGCTTAATAGATTTTGTTTTGAACTGTAACATTTTACAGTTTCAAAACTTACTTTTCAATTTGATCACTATTTAGATATTATTTGCTTGAACCTTACAAAAATTGAAAAATAACATATGTTTTCCCCATTGTTGTTGTTTTTTCTCGTTTCATTTTTTTTTCCTTTTAATTTATCAATATTTAGCACATTTTGCTATGTTTTTTTTTTGCTATAATTTATCCATTTATTCTTCTTTTTTTTCTGGCAATATTCTAGACATTCCGGTGAGTCTCCAGTAATGTTCTTAACGTCCAGTGAACGTTCTGAACATTCCGGCGACTTCCCGGTGATACTCCGGCGACTTCCCGCGCGATATTGAACATTTCGACGAGTCTCCGACGATCGTTTGATGGAAGTTCGACGGTAGTAAGATGTGAAGAGTGTCTGTAAATTTTTAAAAAAAAAAAAAAAGATTTTTTGGTAACAATTAAAAATGTATTGGACTAATTTGTGCAAGTGTTTTGTTTTGGGATTAACTGGGTTTTGAACTTAGTACATGAGACTTATCAGTAAGTTCCCCTAAAAGAAACTCATTCCTAAACTCCATTAGTGGCCCAAACATTTTTGAGGCCTTAGGCCCAATATCAAAATAAGGTTTATTGTTCTAGGCTTTTAGATGATTAGAGTTTTTGGTGGAAAAAAAAAAATTGAAATTATTTGATGAATCCCAAGCAATGAATTAAGTGGACTAAAAATTAGGTCGACTTTGCTAAACTGCTATCCATCAGTCTTGTGGGGACTTTTTCGACAGTTGGAGAAAATTTTCAATGGTCCATCCAACATAAACAATAATGTTATGGGCGTAAAAAGTGTACAACAAAATTAAGGTGTGATCAAAATTTGAACCACATTTTAATTTTTTATTTTGTATATACTTCTATGATTTTTTATTTTTTATTTTTTTTGCACATATATTATGGCGACATAATAGGTTGCACAAATGGCCATTTAGAGTAAGAAACATTGCCAAACACAAGTCCAAGGCTAAAGGTACAATTACAAAACAACAAAAATCAAAAGTGTTTGGATGTTGAAATCAAAAGTGGTTTTTCATCAAGAGTTTCTTTTAAATTTTTGTAATTTATAGTAATTGCTTGTTTATGGGCTTGACTCACACCTAGGGCAAACTTCACGGTACAAGCCTAGCACTGATTGAAAGACACTAATTTAGTTTATGGATGGACCTTGTCGAATCTTTTTTCTTCTCACAATTTTGTAAATAATATGGTCCATGATAATTTTGTCAAGGCTCCCATAATTATCTCAAATTCCAATTTAACAATCGGGAAAATAATGTTAACATGAGAAAGGGGGATTCTATTTACACCAAAAAAATCATTAAGTACTCCCAATTTCTAAGTACACCTTACTTAATTATTTAAAATTTTATTTTACCCTCATTACACCCTATTATTTTTCCCAAATTACCCTCAAGGTAAACCCATATAGCGATCCCGGGTTTACCCCTTGGTGTACAGTGATTCGGACTTATGTCTGTGGGTGTTAGAGGTTGTTTGAACCTTGGTTGCGTCCTTTTAGACTTTGTATTTGGGTTATAGGACGTGTTGGGCGGGTTCGTTTTGGCTTGGTTGTGTTTGGAGCTAAGTGTTGGTGCCCAGAATTTTGCTCCTTCGCTCGAGCGAGGAGTTGGTCGCTCGAGCGAGCGTGGTTTCTTGTGTCTGGTGGGTCGAGCCAGGGTGGCGTCGCTCGAGCGAGCGACTGCGTCTAAGTCAGACCTGAGAGCTTTGTTTCTTCGCTCGAGCGAGCTGTCCGTCGCTCGAGCGTGGGTCTAGTTGCAGTTGCAACCTGAAGGCTTGCATTCCGGCTCGGCGAAGCTTTTCTTCGCCGAGCGAGCCTGGTCGATGGTTGGCTCGGCGAGGATTTCTTGGCTCGGCGAGGGAGCTTTTGAGGCGGTGTTGGGTGTTTCAGGTCTGCAGTCGCCGAGCGACTGGGCCTTCGCTGGAGCGAGCCTAATGTATAACAGTAGGCAGCAGCGGGGAGAACTTCACTTTTTCTTCTTCTTTCATTTTGGGACCTTAGCAAACTCCTCTCTCTCTAAACATATACTCTCTCTAGGATTTCATCTCTCTTTAGTGTGGATCTAACCTAAGTCCTTTGTTAATAAGATAGAGGGTGGTGAGGTCTTCGTTTTAATCTGTAAAAGTTGAGATTTGGAGCACTTTGGGTTTTGGTCTTCATCTCCGATTGGGCTCGAATTTCGTGGTAGGGATATCCTACCTCCTTATGGTCTTTGTCTTTAAATTTTAGCACTTGGATATGTTGGGGGTTGTTGCGTAATTTTTGAGAAACTTTGGGGCCTTTTGTGCAATTTTACAAAAGTTGGGGTTTTGTTTAGAAATGAGCCCTGTATGCATGTTTGGCATAGGAAAGGGAGTAAATGACGGATTGTAAATGAAAATGGAGCCTTAGGGTTGTTTTGTGAATTATGGTAATTTGCCTAATCGGTTTAATTAATTAATGTATATAATTAATTAAAGAGAATGAGGAATTGGATTGAATATGTGGAAATTGAGAATGTACGGGGTTAAAGGGTGTAGTTGAATCGTATTACTCACCGATTGAAATATGGTTATATTATCCATTTGTGCATTTATTTCTGTTTAGAAATAATCGCTTTGGCTACCGTGGAGGGTAGTGTTGATTGTTGTAGACAATGCATGCCGATTAGGCAAACTAAATCTAATCGAGTGGAAATGTCATAGAGTATGACGAGTGATCGAATACATTAACTTTATGTATTGATTGAACGCGTATGTGGTTATGTGTTTATATGCATTGTTTGTGTTTGTGTATGGGAGGAGATAGGGATGTACTCCACGGTTTAGGGAAGATGGGGATGTACCTCTAAACCGTTAACTGATGGCTAGGGAAGATGGGGATGTACCTCTAGGCCATTGAAAAATATTGGATATAGCTCATATGCTTGTCCATGGAAAATATTGGATGTAGCTTATATGCTTGTCCATGGAGAAATATTGGAAATAGCTCATATGCTTTTCCATGGAGATGTGTTGAAGTGTTGTTTGTTGATATGATATAGCACTAAAATGTATATCATTATTGTTTTGAGAAGTACGGAAGTGTATGGATTGATTTGATATAGCACTAAAATGTATATCGTTATCAATTGTGAAGTATAGAAAATGTTTCTATGTTAAGTTGATACAACACCAACATGTGTGTCATAAGTAAAGAATGAAAGTGGTTTATGTGTTAGTGATATAACGCGAAAAGGTTTTGGCCAGATATCGAGCCAGTTTTCAAACTCTTGTTGAAGAAGAAATGGAAAGTGAATTGGTACTTAAGCCGGGTTGTCTTGAAATGGTAAAAGAATGTAAGTGTTGTCTCGTAATGTATAAGTGTAGGCCATCTGTTGATTGCTAATGTTTTAGGCATTGTTCATAGTTGGTTTAGTGTATTTCTCTTTGGCTGTGGCTCACCCTATATGGGACACCATTTTCAGTGTGAGAGCATGCCACCTCCAAGGATATCGCTTGAGAGGCTAGAGGCAGCGGATGATTGTGGTTTTGACTGTATTTTGTTTTAATTACATGTAATTTCAAGCCAAGGGCTTTTCATGTATTTGAGTTAGTACTCTTACTTGTAACCAAGTGTTAGCTTGAAAGATGTAAGCCCATGGGGCGTTTAATTCTTGATTAACATGTAAAGATGTTTATCCCTTGTAGCAATGTATGTATGAATGGATGGGTTTTCGTTATTATTTTGGGGCGCATAACTTGGTATCGAGCGCACGGGTTTGAATACTTTGGGTACGTGGGAAGTGATTAGGATCACAATGGGTTTGTCTCGCTTGTTAGAGACTTAGATGTAATGTTATGTGCCGTCTCGATAACATGTTTATGTGGCTATTTGGGTATGGGATTTGGTTTCTAGGATATTGATTGGATCCTTGGGTTTCGAGTCTGTTGAAAGGCACCGATCAATGCCATTTCTAATCGAACTCTAGTAACGCCTTGGGACTATCATTATCCTAAATGAAATTGTAAGTGCTTATATGTTTATGTGCTTACGTGAGTGAATTACATTCGCCCATGCATTAGGACGCGAATGTTTAGTTTCAAGCATTTATGAATGTGCTAATACCTTTGTTATCTTTTACTAGGATGCCTAGGCGAGGCAACAGGATTTCCTCCTTCCGCCGGGAAGAGTCATGAAACAATTTGTGGCGTTACGCCAAGGTACTACACCTTGGCGCAGCTTTGAGAGATGGTTTGCTAACTGCCGAGGTTTGCTCCAGAGTTGGTTGAGACGGAAGAGTTGCGTTGTGCGGAGTTTGAGAGTAAGTTGTGTGATGATATCCGGGTGAGGATTATGGATCCCGCATAGGAGTTATAGTGTGCTTGTTGGGGCCGCCCATGTAGAGGTCAGGTGTTAGCAATGGGGCAGAGGGAGGAAGCCATTTGGCGACTCCGGTGACTCGGGTGTTGGTAGGCCTTTGAAGAGGCGAGAGGGTTCAGACTGCGGCAGGAAGGATGGGCTAGAACTACTCTTCCAAGGACGGATTTGGAGCAAGCGAACAGAGGAGTGTTATTTGTTTCAGATGTGGTCTCATGGGCCACAAGGTTTCGATTTGCCCACGAAGGAGAGGCAAGGTTAGCAAATTCAACTAGTAGTTGTACCATCAGATTGTCTAATCACCGTTTTACGCCGACCGAAAGTTCATGGGAGGCAATTGTTGGAGCCTTCGTCACCGGACTTAATCGTGCTCGTGCAGGAGCCGCATTTGTTGGGTGTGTAAGCAAATGCCATCTTCGACGCTTTTGTACTCGGCAGGGGCTTCTTTAGGGACCTTGCGCCTAGTCGGCCTCGCTTTTCGACTAGGCAGGCGATCGTTTGAGGACTAGCAGCGATTCCGAGGGCCTCGGAGAGTCGAGTTTCCAAGTTCCAGTTGGGGAGGTTGATAGTTGTTCTCGGTATGGCGGAGGGGGGCACGTTGGTAGTACTGTCTGTGGCCCGTAAACTCGTGAGGTTATCTTGTGTTTGGAGATGACCAATTTTGTCGGCCCAAATGAGGGACGATAGTGGTGGTAATACCGAGGATTGGTTCTGCTTTGACCGATCCGCTTTTGTAATCCGTGGTTTATCGTTTTGTAATCTTTGGGTTTGGTTGTGTAACCCGTGTGTTGGAGGTTTGTTGTATAACCCAAGTGGTTGGGAATGTTGAAACACTTGAACTATTTGTTTAACTATATGTATGTATGCTCTGTTTGTTGATTTCCCTGGACTGGATGCATGTGAACGTGTTATAGCTCAAGAATGTTATTAATGTAACGAGTTGGGGTGAGACCGAAAGGGTGGGTAGTTAATACATTTCCTTGCAGGAAACCTGATTCGGGCAAAGTAGGGGCTAAGGAGCCATGTTTTCAAAAGTTGTGAACCACCGAGGGGTGTGTGTGTTAGTCAAGGCACTGGTGGGGCGAGAACTGTTTCACTTGCCAAGTGTGTAACCCATTTATGATTTTGTCAGGGTTGGGTCGGTACCTTCGTGGCGGTTAGCATTACCGAGATTGTAGGTACACTAGTATGGTTGTTTTGAGTGAGGGGATGTTAGTCCTCAGATTCAATGGTAGTGTTATGCTAGGAGTGGTATGTGGTGAGTAGCCGGTGCTATGTGTTGGGCGGGGAAATAAGAGTTTCCTAAGTTCTTTATGTGAATCAAGGGTGATAGATTTGTACCTTAGTTTTGACCAAGTCGAGGTATTGTTAGAAGGGTTGATTGGGTGTATAACTCAGAGTTGAGGTGTGACCCGTGGATAGAGTCACAGTGGTGTGAGATTGGCGAGACCTGTATGTCTTAATGACGAGGGGTGAGGACTTGTACTCCTCGAGAGGTTCAATGGTGAATAGTGAAAGCCGAGTTGGCGGCGTATGTTAAGGCCGGGTTAGTCCATGGTGGTTGTCGGGCGATAGCATTGGCTAGTGGTTTGGCACGGAGATTGGGTGTCGTGGTTGTACTCTCGAGGTGGAGGGTGAGACCTCTAAATGAGGGAGCTTTGACGGTGACGATGATGATGATGAGTGGTCGATATGTTGTGGTTGGGTGGATAAATCTAGAAAGGAGTTGGACATAGGTGTCCGTCGTCCAGGTCAGATAGTGGTAACACAAGTGAGGTGGTAAGGTTGTGAAGAGTGATTGAGACACTCAGTCAGAATCAGTTCGGTTTGTTTGGTTTCTACTTGTGCGTGGCGAGGGTGTGTGCTATTATCCGCTGGGATGTTGCGTGGTTGGGACTTCCAGTGTTAGGGGAGTCTCTCTCTGTGAATGTGTTGTTGGGAATATCGCGTCATTCCGTGAATTGGCCTTATTATGACTTGCTTGGAGTGTCAAGTGTTGGACACCGGTTAGCATATGGTTAGCAAATGTGGTGTAGAGGACGTTTGAATCAGTAGTGATAGTATGTGCATTACTATTGTTGTTGATCTTGGGTCTATGTGATTAGACCTTTCCATTTGTTGAGGTGTTGTGAAACACAAGGGTAGCGGCCACCGGGTGGGAGAGGAATCTCTGGAGCCATTATGGGCATTTATGATATATTATATCTTTAATGTGGTGTGCATATTATAGGTATTGTGGTTTATGGTCATCTTGTGGGTTATACCATGAGAATGTAGTTGGATTTAGCATCGTATATGTTAAATGTGTGGTAGAAATGCATGTTATAGATGCGTGTGGTGGCATATATATATATATATATGTGATTTGTCTCTTGAATAGGACGGGTAACTTGAAGTGGGCCCGATGGGCTAAATCGATGAGAATGATTGGGTTGTGGCAAGATCATGTTTTTGAAAAATGTCTACAAAACTCTGGAAATTCGCATGGGAAGTGCAAAAACTAGATTTCAAAATTTTTCTTTTATATAAATTTCAAAGTTTGGTTATTTTTCTGAAAATGCTTTTTGAACCAGAGAAATTTTTATGTGCTCAGACAAACCGATATGTTAATTGTTCCATTCAGTATTGTGGTTGTTGAGTTGTTGAGTAGTGACTTAGCTTCGAGAGCTAGTCGGTTGTTTTGGTGGTTTATCTCGGAAGAGATTGGGTTTTGTTGAAGTTTCGTATGCCGGGGTGTTGTCTTCTGTTGGGGCATGTGTCCTCGTTTAGTCCTTTCCTAGTGTGAGGGACGAATAGAACTTCAGTTGAGGGATTGATTTCTTTGTATTGAGGGGTTGGTAGTCAGTTGGCCTTCGTGTTGGCGTGACCTTAATTTCGGGGACGAAATTTTTTTAAGGGGGGGAGGTTATAGCGATCCCGGGTTTACCCCTTGGTGTACAGTGATTCGGACTTATGTCCGTGGGTGTTAGAGGTTGTTTGAACCTTGGTTGCGTCCTTTTAGACTTTGTATTTGGGTTATAGGACGTGTTGGGCGGGTTCGTTTTGGCTTGGTTGTGTTTGGAGCTAAGTGTTGGTGCCCAGACTTTTGCTCCTTCGCCGGAGCGAGTTGGTCGCCGAGCGGCGTGGTTTCTTGTGTCCGTGGGTCGAGCGTGGTGGCGCTGCCGAGCGGCGATGCGTCTAAGTCAGACCTGAGAGCTTTGTTTCTTCGCTCGAGCGAGCTGTCCGTCGCTCGAGCGTGCGTCTAGTTGCAGTTGCAACCTGAAGGCTTGCATTGCTGGCTCGAGCGAGCTTTTCTTCGCTCGAGCGAGCTTCTGGGTCGGTGGTTGGCTCGAGCGAGGATTTCTTGGCTCGAGCGAGGGGAGCTTTTGAGGCGGTGTTGGGTGTTTTTCAGGTTCGGTCGCCGAGCGACGGTCTCGCCGAGCGAGCCTGGTGTATATCAAGAGGCGTGATGGAGAACTTCACTTTTTCTTCTTCTTTCATTTTGGAACCTTAGCAAATTAATTCTCTCTCTCTAAACATATACTCTCTCTAGGATTTCATCTCTCTTTAGTGTGGATCTAACCTAAGTCCTTTGTTAATAAGATAGAGGGTGGTGAGATCTTCGCTTTAATCAAAAAGTTGGGATTTGGAGCACTTTGGGTTTTGGTCTTCATCTCCGCTTGGGCTCGAATTTCGAGGTAGGGATATCCTACTCCTTATGGTCTTTGTCTTTAAATTTTAGCACTTGGATATGTTGGGGGTTGCGTAATTTTTGAGAAACTTTGGGGCCTTTTGTGCAATTTTACAAAAGTTGGGGTTTTGTTTAGAAATGAGCCTGTATGCATGTTTGGCATAGGAAAGGGAGTAAATGACGATTGTAAATGAAAATGGAGCCTTAGGGTTGTTTTGTGAATTATGGTAATTTGTTCTAATCGGTTTAATTAATTAATGTATATAATTAATTAAAGAGAATGAGGAATTGGATTGAATATGTGGAAATTGAGAATGTACGGGTTAAAGGGTGTAGTTGAATCGGTATTACTCACCGATTGAAATATGGTTATATTATCCATTTGTGCATTTATTTCGCTTAGAAATAATCGCTTTGGCTAGTGGAGGGTAGTGTTGATTGTTGTAGACAATGCATGCTGATTAGGCAAACTAAACCTAATCGAGTGGAAATGTCATAGAGTATGACGAGTGATCGAATACATTAACTTTATGTATTGATTGAACGCGTATGTGGTTATGTGTTTATATGCATTGTTTGTGTTTGTGTATGGGAGGAGATAGGGGATGTACTCCACGGTTTAGGGGAAGATGGGGGATGTACCTCTAAACCGGTTAATCTGATGGCTAGGGGAAGATGGGGGATGTACCTCTAGGCCATTGAAAAATATTGGATATAGCTCATATGCTTGTCCATGGAAAATATTGGATGTAGCTTATATGCTTGTCCATGGAGAAATATTGGAAATAGCTCATATGCTTTTCCATGGAGATGTGTTGAAGTGTTGTTTGTTGATATGATATAGCACTAAAATGTATATCATTATTGTTTTGAGAAGTACGGAAGTGTATGGATTGATTTGATATAGCACTAAAATGTATATCGTTATCAATTGTGAAGTATAGAAAATGTTTCTATGTTAAGTTGATACAACACCAACATGTGTGTCATAAGTAAAGAATGAAAGTGGTTTATGTGT
Source organism: Camellia lanceoleosa (assembly GCA_025200525.1). Taxonomy (NCBI): domain Eukaryota; kingdom Viridiplantae; phylum Streptophyta; class Magnoliopsida; order Ericales; family Theaceae; genus Camellia; species Camellia lanceoleosa. The sequence goes on from JANUSC010000458.1 coordinate 66,107, forward strand.
TAGTGATATAACGAAAAGGTTTTGGCCAGATATCGAGCTGTTTTCAAACTCTTGTTGAAGAAGAAATGGAAAGTGAATTGGTACTTAAGTCGGGTTGTCTTGAAATGGTAAAAGAATGTAAGTGTTGTCTCGTAATGTATAAGTGTAGGCCATCTGTTGATTGCTAATGTTTTAGGCATTGTTCATAGTTGGTTTAGTGTATTTCTCTGGTGTGGCTCACCCTATATGGGACACCATTTTCAGTCTGGAGCATGCCACCTCCAAGGATATCGCTTGAGAGGCTAGAGGCAGGCAGATGATTGTGGTTTTGACTGTATTTTGTTTTAATTACATGTAATTTCAAGCCAAGGGCTTTTCATGTATTTGAGTTACTACTCTTCTGTTTGTAACCAAGTGTTAGCTTGGAAAGATGTAAGCCCATGGGGCGTTTAATTCTGTTGATTAACATGTAAAGATGTTTATCCCTTGTAGCAATGTATGTATGAATGGATGGGTTTTCTGTTATTATTTTGGGGGCGTTACAACCCAAATAATAAATAATAAACAAACTAAAAAGACTAAATTATTTCAAAAACTTTTCAATACAGAAAATAATTCTCAAATACAAAAAAAAAAAAAAAAAAAAAAAAACCAAACAAACTTATAAGCATATAAGCATTATAAATATAGAAATTGTGAAACCCCTTTATGTTTTCCAGTAACTTCACAGTTCATTCATGATGATCTAATCACAATTATCAATTCATGAAATATCTTAATTTGTTAATATTTGGGCTGAACAATATTGCAAAGCTTTGGTGAATAAAAACATAGCCATAGAATAAAATAATTGAGGAATATGCGAGAAGAAAATAATAGAAAATAAATTTTTTTTTTTTTTTCAAAACAAACATAAAGTTCAACAAAAAAAGAGTAAAAAGGATAGAAAAAAAATTATTAAAAGGTGCTGCAGGATATACCTCCTTTTTTTTTTTTGTGAAGGATACTAACATGGTCATTGAGTTCAAAGATTATCTCCAAAAAAAGAAGAAATATTAAAAGTTGTAATGCTATTTATATGATTGTGAAAATTGAAAGATTTAACATTGTAATGGGACATGTGAAAAAATACAGAAATTAATAATTATATTTTGACTTTTATATGAATCTTACCTCCTCTTTGATGGGTTGCTTTAAAAATTATCTTGATTATTACTGCTTGGAACAATCTTCTCGTGTAAAAAATAAATTCAAACAAAATAAATAAATAACATACCGATTTATTTATCGAACAGAAAAATAATTTAAGACCAAGTCGAGTGTGTGACACTGTCCTTAAGATGATTCGCCCACTAAGGTGCTTACGGTTGAATGGCGTCATCTCCCAGATACGATGATCTTCACAAATTTATAGAAACACTTCAAATAAATTTATACAAATGAATCTAAACCTGTGTTCTAATATTCTCTAGTTAATTCTAAAATTAGAATGAAGAATATAAAATGCAAAGAAGCAAAGTGGATAGAAAAATGAAATTATTCGACTATTTTTCAACCTCAAGACTATTTGGAAAATATAAGGTAGATATAGGCAAATATCTCTGTCCGAACAGACAAGTTTTTTCCTGTACAGATATGAAACTGTTCTGTCCAGATTCAAAATGGAAACTGGACAGATCTTGAATCTATCCGAATTTTTTAATAGATTGAAACAAGTCTTGACAGAATTTAGTTGAAGTTTTTTACCAACCCTCAAACTGCAGAAACCAGTACCGAATATATATATACCCGAACAGGTATAAAAAGAAGTGAACAGATACACTTATTCAATTCAAACAAACTTTCAGACCGTTTGTTTAGAATAAATAAATCTGACAGTTATACCAAATTCAAACAACCAAAAGTGTCTGTTGGACCAAGTCAAACCTAATAATTTAAACTATTTAAATATATATATATAACTATTTGAATAGTTTAATCATTTTTAGGAAACCACTTAAGGAAACCAAAAAATAAATTCAGTATTAAATTAAATTCCCACAATATTTTTTATTGAAAAAATTCAAATGAATTTTTTTCAATAAAAAATTAATGTTAGACTCGAAAAACGACGTCAACTTCACATTCACTCATAAATGGTTTTGACGTTCTGTCTTCACCTCTTCAGGTCCATCCCAAACAACGTTTGAGGCCCACTCAAATTTTGGCCTCAAAGTCGGTCCAAAATATGCCTATAAAACACCATTTTTTCCAACAATCCCCCACATGAATGGAATTTGACGGAGAGAAAATGCAACAACATGATCTAAATACAGAGAGTACAGAAATTGGTAATATTCTGCAAAGGATAGGTAGCTTTTGGCTTTGAACCTTCCCTTGTGAGACACTATCGGATTTACTAGCTAACCAGTGAACATGATGTCTTGAACTGTTCAGCCGTTTGTGTAAACCAAGACAATAGAACTCACACAAATTATCCACAGGCACAGTTTAGTTCTCACTATTGTGTTCATTTTGGCCCTGAACAACCTGGTCTTCATGAGTGCTTTAGAGAATTGTAGCCCTTCACAAATCTCACAGAACTGGCCCAGTTCACACTCACATAGGTGATTCTTATGAAAAGTATCCTGCCATACTCCACTAAGTTTACCTAGATATAAGAATCATTAAAAGTATTACTTAACCTAAATCGCTGTAGACATCACTTATCTCATCATAGAAATGGGTAGAAGTTGGACTCCACAGTGATCCTTCTGAGTCAATCACAACTCGGTTGTCCCTTTGAACCTAGATCTTGGGATCTCCAGTCAACTAGGTTGGGTTGCCGTTGTGGTAACTCTTATTTAATAGGCTTAAGTCCCATTCCCCTCGATGAATTCTCAACTAACTCTCTTGCTAACCCTTTGGTTAGTGGATCCGCTATGTTGTCTTTAGACTTAACATATTCTATGGAAATAATTCCATTAGAGAGTAGTTGTCTTCACTTGTTATGTCGATTTATTTAATGTGTCGTGATTCTCATCCGTTATACATATGACTGCGGTTTCACCAATTGTCGATTGACTATCACAATGTATGCATATAGCAGTAACCGGTTTTGGCCATATTGGAATATCTTCAAGGAAGTGGCGGCTTATTCGCTTCTTCCCCGCTTTGTCTAACGCTATGAATTCAGATTCCATAGTAGACCTAGCAATACAAGTTTGTTTGGAAGATTTCCAAGATACGTACCGCCCACCAAGAGTAAAGACATACCCACCGTGGACTTGAGTCTTTAGTATCCGATATCCAATTTGCATCACAAGATCCTTCAAGTACTCTCGATATCTAGTATAACTCAAATTTAATATTACGAGTGAATCGGAGATATCTTAGAACCCTTATAATTGCTTTCCGTTGTTCTACTCGGATTACTCATATATCTACTTAATTTACTTATCGCATAAGCTATATCCGGCGAAAAGTGCAGTTCATCAAGTACATTAAGCTTCCAATAATTTGGGCATACTCTAATTGAGAAATACTTTCCTATATATTCTTAGAAAGATACAAATTAACATCTACAGGAGTTCTAGCAAGATGATCATCATCTGTGCTGAATTTGTCAAGTATTTTCTCAATGTAATGAGATTGTGACAATGTATAACCTTCTGATGTTTTGGTAATTTTCATACCAAGAATTACATCAGCAATGCCCATGTCCTTCATGTCAAAATGTTTATTCAACATTTTCTTGGTAGTTTTAATCATAACATGATTACTACCTATGATGAGCATATCATCTACATATAGACATACAATGACATAACATTTATCTGTGTTTTTAATGTAAACACATTTGTCACACTCATTAATTTTAAATCCATTTGACATCATTGCCTTGTCAAATTTCTCATTGCATTGCTTTGGCGCTTGTTTTAAACCATATAATGATTTAACCAATTTACACTTTCTTTTCTTTCCGAAATGTAAAAACCCTTCTAGTTGTTCCATGTAAATTTCTTCATTTAACTCACCATTTAAGAAAGCGGTTTTAACATCCATTTGATGAATTTCTAGATTGTATAGAGATGCTATGGCAATTAGCATTCTAATGGATGTTATTCTTGTAACCGGTGAGTATGTGTCAAAGTAATCTAAACCTTCTTTCTGTTTAAAACCTTTGACTACAAGTCTTGCTTTGTATTTGTCGATTGATCCATCTGCTTTCAATTTTCTTTTGAAAATCCACTTGTACCCAAGAGGTTTACAACCTGGTGGCAAGTCCACTAATTCCCAAGTGTGATTTTGCAAGATGGATTCAACTTCACTGTTGACAGCTTCTTTCCATAAAGGAGCTTCAGGACTGGACATAGCATCTTTAAAAGTTAAAGGCTCATTTTCTAACAAATATGTTAAAAAAAAAAAATCTGGACCAAATGATTTTGAGGTTCTAGCACGTTTACTACGCCTAGGTTCATCTTCCTCATTTTGATCTAACTCTTGTTCTTGATCATGTTCTTAATCCTGACTAGTAATAGCATCATAAGATCTTTTATTAGTACTAGTCTCTTGTCCAGTCTTCTTTGGAAATACATGTTCAAAGAAAGATGCATTCTGAGACTCAATAATAGTATTTACATGCATTTCGGAATGTTCTGATTTATGAATCAAAAACCGATATGCACTACTATTCTTGGCATAACCAATGAAAATGCAATCAATGGTCTTAGGACCTATCTTAGTCTTTTAGGACTAGGAATAGCCACTTTAGCCAAACACCCCACACTTTTAAGTATTTGTAGGATGGTACTCTTCCATGCCACAATTCATAAGGTGTTTGATTTACTTTCTTCGGGGTATTTTATTTAAAATATAATTAGCGTAAAGTATTGCTTCCCCCCACAAGTTCTGAGGTAATCCAGAACTGATTAACATGGCATTCATCATTTCTTTTAAAGTTCTATTTTTCCTTTCAGCAATTCCATTTTGCTGAGGTGAATAAGGAGTGGTGGTTTGATGAATTATTCCTTGTTCTATACAAAATTCACCAAAAGGTGATTCATATTCACCATCTCTATCACTTCTAAGTTTCTTGATTTTCTTACCAAGTTGATTTTCAACTTCATTCTTATATTGAATGAAAGTTTCCAAAGCTTCATCCTTTGTTCGAATTAAATAAATATAACTATATCTAGTATAGTCATCTATAAAAGTGATTACATACTTTTTTCCACCTCTGGTTTGAATTGATTTAAAATCACAAATGTCACTATGAATTAATTCAAGTGGTTCCGTACTTCTTTCAATTGAATGAAAAGGAGTTTTAGATAATTTTGCCTCAACACAAATTTCACATTTATGATTTGAATCAATTTCAAATTTAGGTAAACATTCCATATTAATTAATCTACGCAAAGATCCATAATTAACATGTCCTAGTCTACCATGCCATAAATTTGAATACTCAAGCAAGTAAGAAGAAGATGTAGTATTATTAATAACAGAGGGTACAACAGCCATTACATTTAACTTGAAAAGGCCATCAAACATGTAACCTTTTCCTACATACATCCCATTCTTAGTAAGTACAAACTTATCACTCTCAAATACTAGCCTAAACCCATTCTTACTCAACAAAGATCCGGAAACAAGATTCTTGCGAATGTCCAGACATGCAAAGACATTGTTGAGAGTGAGTTCCTTTCCAGATGTCATCTTGAGCACAATCTTTCCTTGTCCTTCAACTTTGGAAGTTGAGGAGTTGCCCATAAAAAGTTGTTCACCATTGTCCACTGTAGAATAAGATGTGAACATCTTTTTGTAGGCACAAATATGGCGAGTAGCACCAAGTGTCCACCCACCATTCTTTAGGATTTCCGACAAGATTTGCCTCGGAAACAACTGCAGAAAGATTGATGTCATCTACACCATTGGAAATATTGTCCACTTCGGTCATATGGGCTTGAGCAGGCTTCTTGCTTGTTCTTTTCTTACTTTTGCCTTTGCTACGGCAATCTTTGGCCCGATGTCCCTCTTTGTCACAGATGTAACATTTGCCATTAAACTTGTACTTTTTATTATCTCCCCCTTTAGAGCCTTGTGATGAACTTTCTCCAGAAGACTTACGTTTCTTGGTTTTTGAAGCATGTTCTACCACATTTGCCTTAGACTCCATAGGATTCTTACCAGCCCGCTTTTCAAAATTGCGGTTGTCCTCCTCAATCCTTAAACGCACAATTAACTCATCCATAGAAATTTCTTTGCGCTTGTGTTTAAGTTAGTTCTTGAATTCCTTCCAACCTTTGGGTAATTTTTCAATTAAGGCTGCAACTTGGAAGGATTCACTGAGAGACATACCTTCTGCGTGAATGTCATGCGTAATGAGTTGGAAATCTTGAGCTTGGTGATCACAGCTTTTTGAATCAACCATTACAAAATCCAGAATCGCCAACCACAAATTTCTTTGAGCAAGATCTTCGCTTTTGTATTTTTTCTCCAACGATTCCCAAAGTTCCTTCTTTGTCTTGATTGGACTGTAGACATTGTATAATGTGTTGTCAAGTCCGCTCAAGACGTAATTCAACAAAGGAAATCGGCATGTTTCAAGCATCAATCAGAGCAACCACTTACCGGTCGGTTTCATCCTCTTTCAGATAAGAGCATCTTCACGGAGAAAACGAGCGAGTTCGAGTTGTAAGATAGAACAACATTTTCTGCCATCTTTTAAAGTCAGCCTCGAGAACTTCTCCGGCTTTTCACCGTGATTTACCGGTATTGTCATCACAGAGAGGGTTGGTGCAATCAGCCACCACAAAGAGTACTTGTTTGGGCATTTGTTTCAAGAGCCATCAATTCTAATTTATAAAACAAAATTATAATTAGAATTTACACTACACAAAAAATTAAACCAAATGCACAGAATTAAATTCTGTAAAAATAAAAGAAACAAGAATGCAACTTTTATTTTCCAATTAATTTGAAAATAAAATAAAATTTATTTAAACAAATTAATTCCACATAGAAAAAAAAATTCTAAAATAAAAGAAATAAGAATATAACTTTTATTATTCCAATTAATTTGGAAATAAAATAAAATTTTATTTAACCAAATTAATTCCACACAAGAAATTAAATTCTATAAAATAAAAGAAATAAAAATATAACTTTTATTTTTTCAATTAATTCGGAAAAATAAAATTTTATTTAACCAAATTAATTTCACACAGAAATTTAAATCTCTTGTTACACTCCAATAATTAAAATACTGAAAACAAAAATTTTAATTAATGAAAACTCAGAAAATAATTTCTAAAACCCAAAATTAATTTCTGAAAAAATTTCACAAAAATATATTCTGAATTGTTAATGACACCAGTATCGTACTACTAGTTATTGTCAAAGAAAAGAGACAGTATATTACTACTATCTGTCAAATAGCATATAATCACTATTTGTTTTTCCAACCAGAATATTATTTTGTAAATTCACAGAAAATAATTTTCTTTCGAAATTATTTACAAAGAAGGGAAAAAAGAAACAAACGAAAAATTCTGTAAACAGAATAATTCGAATCTGTCTTAAGATTGTTGGAACAATCTTCTGTGTAAAAGAAATAAATTGAAATAAATTCAAACAAAATAAATAAATAACATACCAGATTTATTTATCGAACTGGAAAAATAATTTAAGACCAAGTCGAGTGTGTGACACTTTGTCCTTAAGACAGATTCGCCCCGCTACGGTGCTTATGGTTGAATGGCGTCTATCTCCCAGGATACAATGATCTTCACAAATTTATAGAAGCACTTCAAATAAATTTGTACAGCGAACGAAACCTGTGTTCTAATACTCTCTCTAGTTAATTCTAAAATTAGAATGAAGAATATAAAATGCAAAGAAGCAAAGTGGATAGAAAAATGAAATTATTCTGACTGTTTTTCAACCCTGAAGACTGTTGGAAAATATAAGGTAGATATAGGCAAATATCTCTGTCCGAACAGACAAGTTTTTTCCTGTACAAATATGAAACTGTTCTGTCCAGATTCAAAATGGAAACTGGACAGATCTTGAATCTATCCGAATTTTTTAATAGATTAAAACAAGTCTTGACAGAATTTAGTTGAAGTTTTTTACCAACCCCCAAACTGCAGAAACCAGTACCGAATATATATATACCTGAACAGGTATAAAAAGAAGTGAACAGATACACTTATTCAATTCAAACAAACTTTCAGACCGTTTGTTTAGAATAAATAAATCTAACAGTTATACTAAATTCAAACAACCAAAAGTGTCTGTTGGACCAAGTCAAACCTAATGGAACTTAAATAATTTAAACTATTTAAATATATATATATATAACTATTTGAATAGTTTAATCATTTTTAGGAAACCACTTAAGGAAACCAAAAAATAAATTTAGTATTAAATTAAATTCCCACAATATTTTTTATTGAAAAAATTCAAATGAATTTTTTTCAATAAAAAATTAATGTTAGACTCGAAAAACGACGTCAACTTCACATTCACTCATAAATGGTTTTGACGTTCTGTCTTCACCTCTTCGGGCCCACCCCAAACAACGTTTGAGGCCCACTCAAATTTTGGCCTCAAAGTCGGTCCTAAATATGCCTATAAAACACCATTTTTTCTAACACTTTCATTCATTGTTTAATTGTTCAAACTTTCTTCTAGGGTTTAGGGTTTCAAAATAATAAAAAAAATAATGATATTAATGATAATGGTGAATTTTGATAGGATAGATTGGAGTTTTGGAGTGAGAAAGAAGAAGAAGAAAAAGAAGACGGCGACATAATAACTTTGATCTCTTGGGGAAGAAGATGAAGAGATTTAAATAAGAATAGTGGATTAGGGTGTACATAAGGAAAAAAAAAATATTTTAAGATTTATTATGTGTTGTCGTTATTAATAAATTCATATTAGGATATAATAAGAATTAAAATTTATAACTTTAAATTAGGCGTACTAAGACATATTTTGAGTTCAGATAGAATCTCCCATGAAAAAATGTATGTTAAATTAAACATTGAAAAAAACAGCTATCGTTGAAAATATAGTCACAAAATGTGGGCCAATGTTGTTAAAAATACATTGCCTATATTCATTTCTTTTTTATCGAATGTGCGCCAATGTCCATGGTGTTCAATTCTTCTTTGAACCCTCACTATCTCCTTCTCTTTAGGCTTGGACTTGTGTTAGGCAACTAGGATGGTTGTTCAAAGGATAAGTGATGGTTGCTAGCAGTCGGGGAAGTGAAAATAAGTGAATGAGGGGATTAGGAGGCAAGTGAGGGGAAAGGGATAGTAGAGCTAGGGTAAGAGAAGAGGAGGGGCGGTCGTAGAGCGTTGGAGGTAAAGGGGCAGCAACATGTGGTATAGAGAGAGAAAATGTGGCTGTGTGGAGAAATTTTAAAAGAATAATCCTTCGTAGCTCGAAAAAAAAATTTGGCCGAGTGGCTCGAATACCCAAAATGACGTTTTGGGTATTATTTTTATTTTTTTCTCTTTCTTTTCCTCTTATATCGTTGAAATAGAGGGATGAAGAGAAAGAAGAGAGAAGAGAGAAGAGAGAAAGAGAAAAGGAGGGAAGAGAGAGGAGCACCATCGGCGCCGCTTATCACCGATGTTATCTGCCATCACCGTGCACCGGTGATGATGATGATGATGTTGTTGATGATGATGATGTGTTGTTGTTGATGATGATGATGATGATGTGTTGTATTGTTGATGATGATGATGTGTTGATTTTGATTTTTGAGTTTGAATCTCTCTGATTTTTGGATTTAATTTTTGGATTTTTAGGCTTGATTTTTTATCTTCAAAAAACAGAGGATGAATCTCTCTGACTTTGTGTTGTTTGTTGTTGTTGTTGTTGTTGATGATGATGATGATCTCTCTCTCTCATACAACTTCCTATTCTCTCCTCCTTCTTTTTCTACTTCTTCTTCATCTGTAGAGAGAAAAGGACCACAAAAAACACCAGACAAAACGACGCTGCTTTTGGATACCAAGCCACTCAGGCCAAAAGAAATTCGAGCTACAAAACAGAACTGATTTTTAGGGTACTTTAGTGTAATAAAAAATGAAAATTGTTATTCAAGTAAAAAAATTAGACATATTTTTCAAGTTTAATGATGTGACAATTAATTATGATATCTAAGTAACACTCTCTCTCATATCTTGGTTAATCACCAACCAATCATATCATTTGGACATCATTGGGTCTAGAAAATGGATTTAGAAAGTGGTCTTGTATATCACTTTTCTAAAAGAATTTATTAAACAACAAGATTGAAAATATATATATATATATATGTAAACGATCATAAATATTTCTAGATAATGCTACAATGACAATGGGCTCTTTTGGGAAGAGTTAAAAAAGTCAAAAGTTAGTTTTTAATCTATTTTTGGTTATATCATCTCTCACATTTTTTACACGTTTTTTCAAAAAAAGTCAAAAAAATCAAAAAAAATTAATTTTTAACTATCTTTCTAAAATAAGCCAATATTTCAAATATCATTTTTCGTGGCACAATCCTAACCATTAGATATTAATGAAATTTACATGGAATTCATTGCATTTATGATATTTAAAATGTGATAAAAATTTATGATTAGCATTAATCATATTTCTATTGTCATTAAAATTTCCATTTATGTACTCTATAAAATGCATTGAAAGCATTGATTACTCAACCAGCATCGTTGCATAATGCATGGAGAGTTAGCCAATTGTTAGGTCATATCCATTCATGCCTTCATTTGCTTCACTTCAGTTTCTTTCTCAAAGAAACAAAACTTTAGTCAAACAAAAGCTCCACAAGGTTGAAAGCCGTTCAGAAAGTGAAGGAAAAAGCACAAGAAAACCAAGGAAAAAGAAAAGAAAACGCTAAATGAAAGAGTGATTACAACTGATGAACAGAGAAAACTAACACACTCATATATATTTAAAATATATAGTGTATATATATAACCCACCAAATATTATATATATTTATTCAAAGCATTAAAGTGTTAGTGTTCACACCTTAGAACATAACGAGTTTAACTTAAGAATTCCTGAAGTCTGTCATTTCTAATAAAAAGTATCCCTGCAAAAAATTTGCCTCAAGCCACCTAAATTCAGTTTCTGTAGTACACTTCTCTTGCATATAGTCTTTAAACCAGCATAACCTGGACCCAAAAAAGAAAAAATCTTAATATAAAATTATCAACACTAGGTGTGTAAAAAAAAAAATTCATAATAAAATGAGTAGACCAAATTTGTTTTGGATGTGATTCACTTCACATGAAGTTCGCATTTCATGATTTTTTTCAAGTCCAGGTATTGTGGGCCCATCTCAAGTCTATTTTTGCATTGACCATCTCAAGTTTATTTTTGCATCGTTCAATTTTTAATTCATTTTAAGTAGATCATTCAAGAAAAAAAAATCAACGTAAACTTATAGTTGCAAAAAAGAAATTTTATACCACTAAAACTAAATGTATTGGCTATCAACTCATACGTATAAAAAATCGACAATGCATATGTAATTTTTATTCCAATAAAATACATGTCAGTCAATACTTAAAACCATACTTCAATTTCAAAGTGGCCTTTGGTACAAACCTTATCGGAGAATTAAAGAAAAGGAAAAAGAAACTAGAGAGGAGAACTTACTCAGATCACGAAGATAGCATTGCCACCCATAGAGAACTAATGAGAAGAAGCAACCATCTCCATCAAATCCATATCTTTCTTCCCACTGAAAGAAGCTTGACCAGTCAAGCAATCCACCTTGAAGTTATTATCAATAATATTACAGTAGTTATCCATGGAAGGCAAAGCATTGGATTATCCATCCAACAGAAAAGAATGGTAAATGTCAGAAGAGAAATGGGTTATTGGAAGCTCTTTATTTGGGGCATTTATGAACATGTTAGTGTCAACAACCATATCATTAAGCAGCTGATCATCACCATTGGTGTTGTTGAGTAATCCGAGCGGATTTAAGGCAGAAACACTCTTAGAATGATTATTTTGAGCTGTTTTTGCCTTAATTGAAGCCTTGGAATTGTTTTTACCATTCAGAGGCTGGTCATTTTTGGTACCGAAGAAATTTATCATGAAGTTCAGTTCGTCGTCGAATGTTTTGTTCATAAACTATAGCGATCCCGGGTTTACCCCTTGGTGTACAGTGATTCGGACTTATGTCCGTGGGTGTTAGAGGTTGTTTGAACCTTGGATGCGTCCTTTTAGACTTTGTATTTGGGTTATAGGACGTGTTGGGCGGGTTTGTTTTGGCTTGGTTGTGTTTGGAGCTAAGTGTTGGTGCCCAGAATTTTGCTCCTTCGCTCGAGCGAGGAGTTGGTCGCTCGAGCGAGCGTGGTTTCTTAGTCCGTGGGTCGAGCAGGTGGAGTCGCCGAGCGGCGATCGCGTCTAAAGTCGAACTGAGCTTTGTTTCTTCGCTCGAGCGAGCTGTCCGTCGCTCGAGCTTGGGTCTAGTTGCAGTTGCAACCTGAAGGCTTGCATTGCTGGCTCGAGCGAGCTTTTCTTCGCCGGCGAAGCCTGGTCGATGGTTGGCTCGGCGAGGATTTCTTGGCTCGGCGAGGGAGGCGGTGTTGGGTGTTTTACGTGTGCAGTCGCTCGGCGACCGGTCTTCCTTCAGCGAGCCTTGGTGTATATCAAGAGGCGTGAGGAGAACTTCACTTTTTCTTCTTCTTTCATTTTGGAACCTTAGCGGTACTCCTCTCTCTCTAAACATATATTCTCTCTAGGATTTCATCTCTCTTTAGTGTGGATCTAACCTAAGTCCTTTGTTAATAAGATAGAGGTGGTGAGATCTTCGTTTTAATCTGAAAAAGTTGGGATTTGGAGCACTTTGGGTTTTGGTCTTCATCTCGTTTGGGCTCGAATTTGAGGTAGGGATATCCTACTCCTCCTTATGGTCTTTGTCTTTAAATTTTAGCACTTGGATATGTTGGGGGTTGTTGCGTAATTTTGAGAAACTTTGGGGCCTTTTGTGCAATTTTACAAAAGTTGGGGTTTTGTTTAGAAATGAGCTTTGTATGCATGTTTGGCATAGGAAAGGAAGTAAATGACGGATTGTAAATGAAAATGGAGCCTTAGGGTTGTTTTGTGAATTATGGTAATTTGCCCTAATTGGTTTAATTAATTAATGTATATAATTAATTAAAGAGAATGAGAATTGGATTGAATATGTGGAAATTGAGAATGTACGGGGTTAAAGGGTGTAGTTGAATCGTGTATTACTCACGATTGAAATATGGTTATATTATCCATTTGTGCATTTATTTCTGTTTAGAAATAAGCCTTTGGCTCTAGGTGGAGGATAGTCTTGATTGTTGTAGACACTGCATGATGATTAGGTAAATTGAAACTAATCGATTGAGTTATGTCATAGAGTATGACGAGTGATCGAATACATTAACTTTATGTATTGATTGAATGCGTATGTGGTTATGTGTTTATATGCATTGTTTGTGTTTGTGTATGGGAGGAGATAGGGGATGTACTCCGGTTTAGGGAAGATGGGGATGTACCTCTAAACCGTTAACTGATGGCTAGGGAAGATGGGGATGTACCTCTAGGCCATTGAAAAATATTGGATGTAGCTCATATGCTTGTCCATGGAAAATATTGGATGTAGCTCATATGCTTGTCCATGGAAAATATTGGATGTAGCTTATATGCTTGTCCATGGAGAAATATTGGAAATAGCTCGTATGCTTTTCCATGGAGATGTGTTGAAGTGTTGTTTGTTGATATGATATAGCACTAAAATGTATATCATTATTGTTTTGGGAAATACGGAAGTGTATGGATTGATTTGATATAGCACTAAAATGTATATCGTTATCAATTGTGAAGTATAGAAAATGTTTCTATGTTAAGTTGATACAACACCAACATGTGTGTCATAAGTAAAGAATGAAAGTGGTTTATGTGTTAGTGATATAACGCGAAAAGGTTTTGGCCAGATCTTGAGCCAGTTTTCAAACTCTTGTTGAAGAAGAAATGGAAAGTGAATTGGTACTTAATTTGGGTTGTCTTGAAATGGTAAAAGAATGTAAGTGTTGTCTCGGAATGTATAAGTGTAGGCCATCTGTTGATTGCTAATGTTTTAGGCATTGTTCATAGTTGGTTTAGTGTATTTCTCTTTGGGCTGGCTCACCCTATATGGGACACCATTTTCAGTACTGAGCATGCCACCTCCAAGGATATCACTTGAGAGGCTAGAGGCATGAGATGATTGTGGTTTTATTTGTATTTTGTTTTAATTACATGTAATTTCAAGCCAAGGGCTTTTCATGTATTTGAGTTAGTACTCTTACATTTGTAACCAAGTGTTAGCTTGGAAAGGTGTAAGCCCATGGGCGTTTAATTGTTGATTAACATGTAAAGATGTTTATCCTTGTAGCAAGGTATGTATGAATGGATGGGTTTTACATTATTATTTTGGGGCGTTACAACTTGGTATCGAGCGTAGGGTTTGAATACTTTGGAGTGCGTGGGAAGTGATTAGGATCACAATGGGTTTGTCTCGCTTGTTAGAGACTTAGATGTAATGTTATGTGCACAATCGATAACATGTTTATGTGGCTATTTGGGTATGGGATTTGGTTTCTAGGATATTGATTGGATCCTTGGGTTTCGGGAGTCTGTTGGAAAGGCACGATCAATGCCGCTTCTAATCGAACTCTAGTAACGCCTTGGGACTATCATTATCCGGAAATGAAATTCGTAAGTGCTTATATGTTTATGTGCTTACGTGGAGTGAATTACATTCGTCCATGCATTAGGACGCGAATGTTTAGTTTCGGCGCATTTATGAATGTGCTAATACCTTTGTTATCTTTTACTAGGATGCCTAGGCGAGGCAGTTGTGATTTCCCTCCTTCCGCTCGGGAAGAGTCATGAAACAATTTGTGGCGTTACGCCAAGGTACTACACCTTTGGCGCAGTTTGAGAGATGGTTTGCTAACCTGTCGAGGTTTGCTCCAGAGTTAGTTGAGACGGAAGAGTTGCGTTGTGCGGAGTTTGAGAGTAAGTTGTGTGATGATATCCGGGTGAGGATTGCGGGATCCTGGCATAGGAGTTATAGTGTACTTGTTGGGGCGGCTGCCCATGTAGAGGCTGCGGTGTTAGCAATGGGGCAAAGTGGGGAGGAAGCCATTTCGGCGACTTCGGTGACTCGGGGTGTTGGTAGGCCTTTGAAGAGGCAGAGGGGTTCAGACCTGCAGCAGGAAGGATGGGCTAGAACTACTCTTCCAAGGTGTGGATTTGGGTTGAGAACAAGCGAGCAGAGGAGTGTTATTTGTTTGAGATGTGGTCTGCGGGGCCACAAGGTTTCGGTTGCCACAGAGGAGGGGCAAGGTTAGCGATCAACTAGTAGTTGTACCATCAGATTGTCTAATCACCGGGTTTACGCCGATCGAAAGTTCGATGGGGAGGCAATTGTTGGAGCCTTCGTCGGCTCGGACTTGAATCGAGCTCGTGCAGGAGCCGTTTACTTGTTGGGTGTGTAGCGGTAAGGCCATCTTCGGCGTTTTTGTACTCGGCAGGGGCTTCTTTAGGGACCTTGCGGCCTAGTCGCTCGATTTCTTTTCGACTAAGCGGCGATGTCGTTTTGAGGACTAGCGAGGCGGTCCAGGGCCTCGGGAGAGTCGAGTTTCAAGTTCCGGTTAGGAGGTTGATAGTTGTTCTCGGTGTGGCGGAGGGCACGTTGGTAGTACTGTCCGTGGCTGTAAACTCGTAGGTTATCTTGTGTTTGGAGATGACCAATTTTGTCGGTCAATGAGGGACGATAGTGGTGGTAATCTGAGGATTGGTTACTTTTGGTGATCCGTTTGTAATCCGTGGTTTATCGTTTTGTAATCTTTGGGTTTGGTTGTGTAACCCGTGTGTTGGAGGTTTGTTGTATAACCCAAGTGGTTGGGAATGTTGAAACACTTGAACTATTTGTTTAACTATATGTATGTATGCTCTGTTTGTTGATTTCCTGAATTTGGATGCATGTGAACGTGTTATAGCTCAAGAGTGTTATTTCAGTAACGAGTTGGGGTGAGACCGAAAGGGTGGGTAGTTAATACATTTCCTTGCAGAAACCCGATTTGGGCAAAGTAGGGGCTAAGGAGCCATGTTTTCAAAAGTTGTGAACCAAGGGGTGTGTATGTTAGTCAAGGCACCGGTGGGGCGAGAGCTTTCACTTGCCAAGTGTGTAACCCATTTATGATTTTGTCGGGGTTGGATCGGTACCTTCGTGGCGGTTAGCATTACCGAGATTGTAGGTACACTAGTATGGTTGTTTTGAGTGAGGGATGTTAGTCCTCAGATTCAATGGTAGCTGTTATGCTAGGAGTGGTATGTGGTGAGTAATGGTGCTATGTGTTGGACAGTGGGAAATAAGAGTTTCCTAAGTTCTTTATGTGAATCAAGGGTGATAGATTTGTACCTTAGTTTTGACCAAGTCAGGAGGTATTGTTAGAAGGGTTGATTGGGTGTATAACCCGTAGTTGAGGTGTGACCCGTGGATAGAGTCACAGTGGTGTGAGATTGGCAGACGCAGGTATGTCTTAATGACGGGGGTGAGGACTTGTACTCCTCCGAGAGGTTAGAATGGTGAATAGTGAAAGCCGAGTTGGCGGCGTATGTTAAGGCTGGGTTAGTCCATGGTGGTTGTCGGGCGATAGCATTGGCTAGTGGTTTGGCACGGAGATTGGGTGTCAGGGTTGTACTCTCGAGGTGGAGGGTGAGACCTCTAAATGAGGGAGCTTTGCACGGTGTGATGCATGATGATGAGTGGTCGATATGTTGTGGTTGGGTGGATAAATCTAGAAAGGAGTTGGACATAGGTGTCCGTCGTCCAGGTCAGTTAGTGGTAACACAAGTGAGGTGGTAAGGTTGTGAAGAGTGATTGAGACACTCAGTCAGAATCAGTTCGGTTTGTTTGGTTTCTACTTGTGCGTGGCGAGGCACGAGGGTGTGTGCTATTATCCGTTGGGATGTTACGTGGTTGGGACTTCCAGTGTTAGGGGAGTCTCTCTCTGTGAATGTGTTGTTGGAAATATCGCGTCATTCCGTGAATTGGCCTTATTATGACTTGCTTAGAGTGTCAAGTGTTGGACACTTAGCTAGCATATGGTTAGCAGTCGTGGTGTAGAGGACGTTTCAGAACGCTGTAGTGATAGTATGTGCATTACTATTGTTGTTGATCTTGGGTCTATGTGATTAGACCTTTCCATTTGTTGAGGTGTTGTGAAACACAGTGGGGTAGCGAAGCCACTGGGGTGGGAGAGGAATCTCTGGAGCCATTATGGGCATTTGCGTATATATTATATCTTTAATGTGGTGTGCATATTATAGGTATTGTGGTTTATGGTCATACTGTGGGTTATACCATGAGAATGTAGTTGGATTTAGCATCGTATATGTTAAATGTGTGGTAGAAATGCATGTTATAGATGCGTGTGGTGGCATATATATATATATATGTGATTTGTCTCTTGAATAGGGACGGGGTAACCAGTAGTGGGCCTGATGGGCTAAATCAGATGAGAATGATTGGGTTGTGAGCAGCATCATGTTTTTGAAAAATGTCTACAAAACTCTGGAAATTCGCATGGGAAGTGCAAAAACTAGATTTCAAATTTTTTTTATATAAATTTCAAAGTTTGGTTATTTTTCTGAAAATGCTTTTTGAACCGAGAAATTTTTTATGTGCTCGCAGCACCGATATGTTAATTGTTCCATTCAATATTGTGGTTGTTGAGTTGTTGAGTAGTGACTTAGCTTCGAGAGCTAGTCGGTTGTTTTGGTGGTTTATCTCGGAAGAGATTGGGTTTTGAAGTTTCAGATCTGGGGTGTTGTCTTCGTTGGGGCATGTGTCCTCGTTTAGTCCTTTCCTAGTGTGAGGACGAATAGAACTTCGATTGAGGATTGATTTCTTTGTATTGAGGGTTGGTAGTCGGTTGGCCTTCGTGTTGGCGTGACCTTAATTTGAGGACGAAATTCTTTAAGGGAGGTTATAGCGATCCGGGTTTACCCTTGGTGTATGATGATTCGGACTTATGTCCGTGGGTGTTAGAGGTTGTTTGAACCTTGGATGCGTCCTTTTAGACTTTGTATTTGGGTTATAGGACGTGGGCGGGTTTGTTTTGGCTTGGTTGTGTTTGGAGCTAAGTGTTGGTGCCTGAATTTTGCTCCTTCGCCGAGCGAGTTGGTCGCCGAGCGGCGTGGTTTCTTAGGTCCGTGGGTCGAGCAGTGGTGAGTCGCCGAGCGGCGATCGCGTCTAAGTCGAACTGAGAGCTTTGTTTCTTCGCCGAGCGAAAGCCGTCGCCGCCGTGGGTCTAGTTGCGCTTGCAACTGAAGGCTTGCATTCTGGCTCGGCGAGCTTTTCTTCGCCGAGCGAGCCTGGTCGATGGTTGGCTCGGCGAGGATTTCTTGGCTCGGCGAGGGAGCTTTGAGGCGGTGTTGGGTGTTTCAGTGTCTGGTCGCCGAGCGATCTTCCTTCGCCGAGCGAGCCCGTGTATATCAAGAGGGCAGGGGAGAACTTCACTTTTTCTTCTTCTTTCATTTTGGAACCTTAGCGACTCTCTCTCTCTAAACATATATTCTCTCTAGGATTTCATCTCTCTTAGTGTGGATCTAACCTAAGTCCTTTGTTAATAAGATAGAGGTGGTGAGATCTTCGTTTTAATCTGAAAAAGTTGGGATTTGGAGCACTTTGGGTTTTGGTCTTCATCTCCGTTTGGGCTCGAATTTCGAGGTAGGGATATCCTACTCCTCCTTATGGTCTTTGTCTTTAAATTTTAGCACTTGGATATGTTGGGGGTTGTTGCGTAATTTTTGAGAAACTTTGGGGCCTTTTGTGCAATTTTACAAAAGTTGGGGTTTTGTTTAGAAATGAGCCTGTATGCATGTTTGGCATAGGAAAGGAAGTAAATGACGGATTGTAAATGAAAATGGAGCCTTAGGGTTGTTTTGTGAATTATGGTAATTTGCCCTAATTGGTTTAATTAATTAATGTATATAATTAATTAAAGAGAATGAGGAATTGGATTGAATATGTGGAAATTGAGAATGTACGGGGTTAAAGGGTGTAGTTGAATCGTATTACTCACGATTGAAATATGGTTATATTATCCATTTGTGCATTTATTTCTGTTTAGAAATAATCGCTTTGGCTACTGGGTGAGGGTAGTGTTGATTGTTGTAGACAATGCATGCTGATTAGGCAAACTAAACCTAATCGAGTGGAAATGTCATAGAGTATGACGAGTGATCGAATACATTAACTTTATGTATTGATTGAATGCGTATGTGGTTATGTGTTTATATGCATTGTTTGTGTTTGTGTATGGGAGGAGATAGGGATGTACTCACGGTTTAGGGAAGATGGGGGATGTACCTCTAAACCGGTTAATCTGATGGCTAGGGGAAGATGGGGGATGTACCTCTAGGCCATTGAAAAATATTGGATGTAGCTCATATGCTTGTCCATGGAAAATATTGGATGTAGCTCATATGCTTGTCCATGGAAAATATTGGATGTAGCTTATATGCTTGTCCATGGAGAAATATTGGAAATAGCTCGTATGCTTTTCCATGGAGATGTGTTGAAGTGTTGTTTGTTGATATGATATAGCACTAAAATGTATATCATTATTGTTTTGGGAAGTACGGAAGTGTATGGATTGATTTGATATAGCACTAAAATGTATATCGTTATCAATTGTGAAGTATAGAAAATGTTTCTATGTTAAGTTGATACAACACCAACATGTGTGTCATAAGTAAAGAATGAAAGTGGTTTATGTGTTAGTGATATAACGCGAAAAGGTTTTGGCCAGATCTCGAGCCGTGTTTTCAAACTCTTGTTGAAGAAGAAATGGAAAGTGAATTGGTACTTAAAGCTGGGTTGTCTTGAAATGGTAAAAGAATGTAAGTGTTGTCTCGAATGTATAAGTGTAGGCCATCTGTTGATTGCTAATGTTTTAGGCATTGTTCATAGTTGGTTTAGTGTATTTCTCTGGTCAGGCTCACCCTATATGGGACACCATTTTCAGTATGAGAGCATGCCACCTCCAAGGATATCACTTGAGAGGCTAGAGGCAGGCAGATGATTGTGGTTTTGACTGTATTTTGTTTTAATTACATGTAATTTCAAGCCAAGGGCTTTTCATGTATTTGAGTTAGTACTCTTCTGTTTGTAACCAAGTGTTAGCTTGGAAAGGTGTAAGCCCATGGGGCGTTTAATTCTGTTGATTAACATGTAAAGATGTTTATCCCTTGTAGCAAGGTATGTATGAATGGATGGGTTTTCTGTTATTATTTTGGGGGCGTTACATAAACTGTGGAGAGTCATCAATGGAGGACTCAGATAAGTCCCCAAGATGAGCAAAATGGGTTGAGAAGTCTTTAGTGACGGTGGAGCCAGTGGTGGTGGCGGCCCTCTTAGATGGATTCATGCTTTTGATGTAGTCTTGGAGTATGGAGGGTTGAGATTGAGACTTCCCATTCTGGCTGCCTTGTGGTTTCTTGATGTTATTCCTTTTTGAATTTTGCTTTCTTTTGGTGGCGTTCCAGTGATTCTTTATTGAATTTTCGGTCCTTCCCGGTATTCTCTTGGCAATTTCTGCCCATCTGCTGCCAACTTTCTTATGAGCTTCAACCAATATGCTCTCTTCTTCTTCAGTCCAAGTATCTTTCTGATAAAAAAAAAAAAAACAAGGGCGCCACATTGTGTATTATAAACAATGCAATATACATAGGGGAAAATTAAAAATAAATTAAAATAACAAAAAAAGGTACCAAACTCTAATAAGAATTTCAATAATGCCATGTGCACTGTAGACAAAAATTCATAGAAACGTATATAGGAAAATCAATATTACACTTTGCTGTAAAGAAAAGTGATATTTTTATAAAATTTTTGTACAAAATTCTTGATTAGAATAATGTGGTAGTGGCATTTTTAAAAGTATAAGTCAAGTTGATGAATTTTTTGTTTTTAAATGATAAAATTAAAATTTATCACATCATTTTATATTTATTTATTTTGCTGTGTAGCACAATAAGAACTTATCTATGAAAACATTAAATGTGAACCTTTTTATAACAAAATCGATGCTTTGAGGGAGAAAAGGCTCCAAAATCACATGAAAGTGAACACTAAGAAAGAGTGGGTGCAAGGAGGAATTTGAGAGGGTATAAACTGACAACGGACTGACCCTATAAGTTTTGCATGTCAAAGTGCTCATATGAAAGACAATCCCCAGGCCCTTGTCTCACGAGGAATTATATTAATAGCCAAGTAAACATATAACGTGGCTTTGTATATTTAAATAACAACAATATTACGAACTCAAAAAAAAAAAAGTTAATGGTTGAAATTTATTTTACTCATGTATTCACATTTCATCAATTTAATCTCCACCACATATATACATTTGTAATAAATTATGATTTGACAAGGATGGGTTCATAGCATTTTTATTTAAATAAGCATAAAATTCTAAACATGAACCAACATGTCTAGACGGTTAGATGGAAGAAGAAATGTCACTAACTTTTGCAGATTAAAATTAAAAATAAAAATAAAAATGGAAGGAGAGATGTCGATGTGAAGTGAAAGACCAAACTCACCATAAGATCTACATGTCAAGCCCATGACTTGTAAAACAAAACCCTAATCCACTTTTTTGAATGAAACTTTTCACTAATTACCAAATATAAAATATCAAAAGAAAACTCATGAAGAGATGAATGGACAAATCACCTTGATGAAATTTTGGCAATCTAAATCCTATATCTCTAACTTTAAGATATAAAATTAAATAATTAAAAAAAGAAAAAGAGTTGAGAATATGAAATTAAACCAGATAAGGCATCCTAGGGCTTTCTCTTTTGACTATTTGAAAAATATCACACAAACCCAAACCAAATCTCAGTTCTTAGATATCTGTCATAGATTTTTATGAGAAATCTAACACAATTGTTTGATGATTAGTTTTGCAAAAAGTCAAGCAAATTTTAACAAAAACCAAACCACACTCAGTGGTTCTGACAAAACCTCAAATTAGGAAAAGGGTGAGGAAAAAAGACCTTGATATCAGGGCGCAAATGATTGTGCCACCGCTCCCGGCATTGTTTTCCGGCCCTGCCAACCATATTCTTTGCTATCTGAGCCCATTTTCTCACTCCATGTTGCGTCACTAAATTGAGCAGTTTCCTTCACAAAAACAAAATCATAGAAATCTTCAATATCAACTGCACTTTCATGTAAAGAGTAGACATATGTGGGTTTAGTATAAGCAATACAGTCATATATGGGCTGATATTGGACAATATTGATTGATATATCATTATCAGAAGACAGATATTTAAAACCCTAGGATGTATAAGACTTAAAGAAGGGTAAAAATTAAAAATTATGTGTTATATCACCTATCTTCTTCATCTATCCATTGCCCTTTGATCAAAGTAGTTGTAGAAGAGCCACCTTTTGCTCTCTTTGCCACTCCTTTACAATTCCTTTCTTTTGATTTGGCATCTTCACTCAAACCCATATTAGGATCTATCTCATATGTCCATTTAAGAGTCTCACTATCATGGAAAAGCCCATCTATGAAGCTCTTCTCCGGAAAACTTGGCCCCAAAAAGTTGCTTGAGTAGCCACCAATTGCACCACCAGAAGAAGAAAAACCACCATACACGCTTGCTGGAACAAGCAGTCCTAGGTTGTGCATGCTGTTTTGGATCAGTAGGGGGGAGAAATGGTTGTTCTTGCTTGACCAGAACATCTCTATGGTCATAATGGAGGACTAGGTCTATATAAAGAAGGGTTGTTTTGTAAATTCACATACCCAAAACCACCACCACCACCACCACCTTCCATGAAAGAGAGGCTTGAAGGAGACTAAAAACAAGAAAAGAAAGAACTGTTTTCAAGCAACAAGATTGCTTCCAGAATTGCTTTGATTTAGGAAAGGTGTTTTTTTGTGTTTTTTCTTCTCTCTACTTGTAAAGACACAAGAGCTGGGCAAAGAGAGATTATAGTAAAAAGCCTTGTTTGGAGCTACTACAAGGGTTGGAAACCGTTGATCTGAGGGTTCATTCAACGGCTGAGATTCAGAGGTGATTGTAACTCCTCAGCTTCTCTTCTCAAACAAAAGTAGAAAAATAGTGGTGGAGAGATTAGTGGGTTAGTCACTAACCATCAGTAATAAATCATTTTTGCTAAATTAAGATTACACTATTATTTTTGAATATATGGAAAGTTTGTGTCTTGTTACAATTAGGGAAAATTTGAATCCAATGTAAATTTTTATAAAAAAAAAATTTACAAATAATTGGTAAATTTTATATATATTAATAATTATAATTATAATTTTTTTCATGATTCTGTAATAATTTTTTAATAGGACCATTTATAATTATTCACTGCCATTGTTTGGCCACCCCTCAAGGAAATTACTTTTTTACCCACTACGACATATAAGAGTTTTGGAGATCAAATGTTTTGGTTTCTAAAAGTAAAAATTTTGTTACAAAAGATATTTAGGGACTAATTTCTATCATCATGAAGATAATCGCTAAAAGGTCGTCTTGAAAAGTCAAAAATAAGGCTTTTAGCGACAAAATTTTGAAAATATCATTAATAAATAGATTTTTTGGGACAAAATAATTTGGTCTCAAAATGCTTTATTTTTTGAAACAAAAAATTTGGTCTCAAATAGATAATAATTTATCACTAATGTCCAATTTTCGTTATTAAAAATATAATGACGATATTTTTCACAATAAAAATATTTAATTCTTAAAAAATAATTTTATCCTTAAATTTTAATCCCCAAAACCTTAATTTTTTATAATGACCGTTGTATTAACAAACTATTGTGCATCAAAGAAAGGGTGCTTTAGGGCACTAAATGCCGTTCAACTTGAAGGGAGGTACTATTGATTAGAAATGATGGCTGCCCAAGTCAATTTGGTGACAAAATTAGTTGAAATTACCTCTTACTAGTAATTTGAAAGTGGTAGAGTTAATTACCGCTTTTGTAACAAGCTAGATTTCTACCCAGATTCTTGCTTCAATGAACACCTTCATTTACAGACTTTGTCTTAAAAAATTCTTTGGTTTTCAACCTACCCCTGCAATCTACATTAAATGTAGCAATGATCCGAACTTCCATTTTTATTTCATTTTAGAACCCTTTCTTAGTCTCCACCGATTGAATATCCTTATCCAGCTCTTTGACCCGATCCATCATTAGGTAGCATCTTTTTAGAGCTAGCTGAAGGTCAAGGTTATACTTGAGTGGCCCTTTTTTCTATTCCACTTCCCTGGGGAATAACCCTAATTAATCTCTGTAATTTCAATTAACTTTTTGACCTTAAATTTATAATTTTATTTTAATTTGGTCTAATTAATTACAATTCTTAATATTTTTTAATGAAAAATATGTATATAAATAGCATGTGTTATATTTTTTTACAGTAAAACTATAAATTTACTAAATTCAGTGAGTTAACCTCAACTAATCCAGTAATTGTTTTCTATCAAAAAACATTAACGGCATTATCAATTGGACCAAATTAATACAAAATTTAAAATTAATAGTCAAAATTAAGTCAATTGAAAGTGGAGAGACCAAAATGACATAAAGAGCAAAATGTCTAAACAACCGATGTAATTTGCCCTAATTATTAATATTGATAAAATTTATCACTAATTTATAATTATTTTTCAAGTTTTATCTTAATCTAAAATTCTCCCATAAAATTATAACTACTGAGAGGGACTAATAGGAGAGAACTTATTATGGTCATGCAATTAATTGCTTGGATGACTGCTTAATGCTTTACTTGTGGAGGTAACACTCTCTTTCATTGTTGATTTAGGATTTGTTTGAAAATTTGACTACTTTATTTGATATTTTTGACTATTTTAACCTATTTAAAAAAATTGAGTTTGAGATAATTTTTAGTTTTTAGTTTTTTTTGGTAATTTATTTGATGATTGTAAGAAGAAAAAATGAAATAATCATGGTGTGAATATAACATTTTGTTTTATTAGTTATTTTAACTTTTTTGTCTTTATTGACTACTTCATTAAAAACTTGTGTCCCAAACACTCCCTCAATTTGAATTATAATGTCCACCTCAAAATAATTCTCATATTAGTACTAATAGGGGTGTTAAAAAAATTGGTGAAACAGGTAAACTAATCCAGTCTAGTCCAAACTATCGATTTAGTATAGTTTTTATTGATTTTGATTCTAGTTTTAGTTTTGAAAATGATGGAATTATTCAAATCAATCTGATTCTCGATTCGAAAGCTTTGGTTGTGGCTCCAAACTGAATTGTGATATATTTATTTTTTTTCACAATAACTTTCTATTGTCTTATTTTGTTGTGTTTTTAAATTAGTATTAAAATCGAATTTCCTAGTCTAGTAATAAAATTATGAGTATTAAATATACTAAACAAATATAATCAAATAATTTAAATAATAGCATTTGCTACAAATAGTAATAAAACAAAAAATACATTAATTAGATTATTTTAAAAACTTAATGAAAAACATAAATACAGTTAATTGAAAATTAGTATATAAACGAAATTGGCATGTAATAAAGAGATAAATACAAGCAAGTAGCTATTACATAATATAAGTAAAAACATTCTACACTCTTATAAAAGAACTTCACCGGAAGAAGTACCACCTATTTTTTTTTTTAAAAAACACAATAGAAATTTAAGATTTTTTTTTGAAATAGTTTTTTTTAGCTATCTTTTATTAATTTATAATGAGCTTATATTATATTTTTGTAATTCTTTCAAGACTAACTTGATTGAAATTAAATACTTCCTAAATTTAATAGATTTAATCAATAATTCAAAAACTAAATTAATTTTGATTAATATATTATAAGAATTTAGTACATTCAATGAATGGTTAATGAATTATGGCCTTTGTTTGGGAATAAGGATTTTTAGTCAAAAAGTCAAAAAAATACTACAAATTATCAAATCATTATTTCTATTCTTTTTTTTTTTTTGCACATTATTCCATTAAAAGTTAAAAATAACTAAAAACTTAAATTCCAATCGAGCCTTAATTAGATAATTTGACAATACTTGAAGTAGAAAGCGTAATCAACCCTAAATAATTCAATAAACTCATTAAAGATCTAGGTTTGTTTGGAAATTGATTTTTTTTTCCAATAAATTTTCATCTTTTTACGAAATACATGTATAGAGTTAATTTTTATAGTGAAATTTTTTTTTTTATTTTGACTAAACGCCATAAGAGCATCTCCGGCGTTTAAATTTTTTTTTTCGTCAAATTTGAATAAAAATTTAAATAAAAACTTCATCTAATATCACTCATTTTAACAAAAAATTTTGAATTTTTATCAAAACACTAGTCGACCCAAAGCATGTCTGGCTGGTCGACTGGTTTGGTGTAAATTGACCACAACCTACAGAATAATTTTGCAAGGAAGAGGTTATGTCCAGGAGGACATCCGACCCAACAATCACCTACAAATTTGATGGAACACCCCAAGCATCCTTAATTTGATAAAAATTTTAAGACATCATTAATTTGATATTGGTTTGACATTATGATTGGAGCA
Organism: Camellia lanceoleosa; assembly: GCA_025200525.1. Classification (NCBI taxonomy): domain Eukaryota; kingdom Viridiplantae; phylum Streptophyta; class Magnoliopsida; order Ericales; family Theaceae; genus Camellia; species Camellia lanceoleosa. The sequence continues at coordinate 92,734 of JANUSC010000458.1, forward strand.
CCAAATTTTTTTTTTTTTTTCCATCAACAAATTTAAATTTGATGAAAGAAAAATGTAAGCGTAGAAGCTCTAACCGAAGTTGACTAAACACTCGTTTGGCATACAAAATTTTGGGGGAAAAAGGCTATTTTAATCACAAAAGACAAAATAAGTTAAAAAGTCAATAAGATAAAATGTCATATCTAAATCATAATTATTTTTTTTTTTTCACAAAAGTCAAAAAATTAAAAAATCTATCACAAATGAAACCTTTTAACCTAAACTAAAATAGTCACAAAAAAAAATTAAAAAGTCAAAAAATCAATCAACGTCCCAATTGAACCCTAAGGCCCCGTTTGTTTTGGGGTGTAATGGATGAGAGGACATTACGATAGATGTGGGGTTACTTAGTGTTGTGTTTGTTTGTAGTTGGGGAATGGATTAGGATGTAGGAAGGAATTAAGATGGAGGTTGGAAGGGGGATTGAAATGGGGGAGATGGAGGTAGTATTACAAAAATAGTAAGGAGATTAAATTTTATTTTTTATTTTTTACATATTGAATTTTTTTTTAAACATTAATGTTTAATTTTTTATATTTTTTTATTTGTTTTATTATTTTATATAAAAATAATTTAATAATTCCTACACTAACAATTATCATCAAAACAAATACAATTTTACTTAATCCCCTCACTATCAATGCCATCACTACTAATTCCCTCATTATGAATCACCTCCATCCTATCTCTGAAAACAAACAAACCTAAACGAGTTCAAATCTATTTACACTACACATTGGCGAAGCACACTTAGGGGTGCAACTCGGGCAAGCTCAACCGGAGCCCAGCCTGAGTTTTTTTAGGACTTGGGAAACTATATCTTGTAATCTGAACGGACCTTGGCAGATTTTTGATACCTGAATTGTAATTTGGATCGGGCTTGGGCAGAATCAATGGCCAACACGAGCAACCCGAACCCGAATTGAATTTAATATATTATATAAATTATATAATATATATAAATTAAATAAAAGAGTTATTCTTAATTTTTATTTTTTATTTTTTGGTTAGTCTTTCACCGTTGGATTAGCATCTTGCTTGACTATTTAAACTAGCAGTCAGTTATGATTTTTTCAATTCTTGGGTCCCTTTCAAATGGAAATTATTTTAAGTGAGGTTATTAAATAGTAAAAAATAACAGGAAAAAGAAAACTAGAAGTACCGTATACTAGATTCTTAAGCAAGAAGTGATAAAAATGTGTTGATAATTGGTTTACCTACAGGTTTCTGGACTTGTGAGTTTCAGGCAATTCGGACTAATCCGAGTTCAAAATACAAAGCTTGGTTTGGGCTTGGACAGTAATGCTCGGATTCATGGTCGGGTTTGGGTGGGCTTGGACACTACCAAATACAATTCGGACTAAACTTGGACAAACCTCCAATCCGACCGAACCCGCCCGAATTGCACCCTAATCAGACTTGATAAGGTTACGTTTTTCCTGCTAAAAACAACTCTCTCTCTCTCTCTCTCTCTCTCGACATTTGCCCCCTTTTTCTTTTGTTTTTGGTAAGAGTTTGACCTCTTCGATCTCTCAATCATGCCGAGCATCATCAGCAATGAACTCAACGATACCAAATCCATCAAGATCAGCGACATCAGATCCAATGGCGACTCCACTCTTCGGAAGCGAAGATTGAGATCCGATTCGGCTGCAGAAGACGGAACAAAGTCTAAATCTCCTCGTCGATGCATCAATGGCGGCCTCAACTGCACTGAAAATGTGAGTCTGAAAGTACTTCGATTTGCATCTGTTGATATTCTGCCATTGATGGTGATAGTGTTGGAGCTTCTTACATTTTTATGTTTTTTTTTTTTTCTCCAGGGAATTATTGAAAAAGAATCTGGTGATAATAAGGTTGTCAAATCTCGCGAATTGCTGGTGAAAAAATTGTCTGATGATTTTATTGACAAACCAAAGTGGAATCCAAGAGGCAAGTTTGAGCAATTAAACAATTTTATAGGTTGTGCTTTTATTAAGGGCAATTGATAGATGAATCACATTGGCACGAAATTTAAAATGTGGAGTTTAAGGGTTGTTTGGGATGTCTTAAATAAGTATACTTTTTGTCTTTTTAGACTAAAAAATTAAGAAAAAAAATATGAATGTTTAGATTAATTTTTTGATTTTTTATGAAAAAATGTGTAATAAAAAATTAAGATTGGGAGTTGTGTAGCTGTAATTATTGACTTTTGATGAATAATATTAATTTTTTAACTTTTTGAATAACTTTTTAATTTTTTATAAACTTATCAAACTTAACATAAATTAATAAAATTAAAATTAGGAGAACTAAAATAAAATTTCCCCCAAATTAGAGGATTAATGATATATTTGACGTTCGAATAACTATTAACCATTATGAAATTAAATCCATCTTTCTCTTTCATCAAATCGTCAAAAAATTTAGATGTAAAGTTCAAAAGACACAATGCATTTGTACTCACCGCTGCAAGTGTGTATATGTATAAATATATATATATATATATGGACACATACGGTTGTGTGCAGGGAAGATGAGAAGAAAAGGGTTTTGGAGTTCTGTAAACAATGCATAGAGCAAGAGAAAGCAGGGAGTTTGTATGTGTGTGGATGTCCAGGGACTGGGAAATCGCTGTTGATGGAAAGAGTTAAAGACTCTCTGGTCGATTGGGCACAGGGGGTAAGCTGATTGCCCTTAATTGAATAAGTGTTTGGTTGAAAATGTTAATCTTGCTGCATTACTGGTTTGTATTCAACAAACAAATTATCGGTCACTCCTTTGTTTGGAAATTGTTAAGGGAAAAGTTCAGAACATGTTTTAAGGATTCTATTGTTTGGCATCATTTCCATTGTTCTTGTTTTTGTCTTTGGTTTTCAATTTTTGTGTTTTTAGAAGTTTGAAAACACAATATTTTTCGTGTCACTTTTATTTTAGTACAAATTTTTTTGGGACCTTATGGAGCATATTTCAATTTTTCCTCAAACATGAGTTGTCTTTCAGATTTTTTTTTTTTTGCTTGCCAAAACAATTTTAATATGGATGCTGCTAATGACAGCTCAATAGGCTCTCAATAAGAGAAACAAAATGTCGAAAAAATTAGAACATCAATGTATTTTTTACACATCCCAAAGCATTTTCACATTTTTTATACAATTTTTTCAAATCCACCGAGGCTATTAACAGCCCAAAGTGCATTAATATTACTTCTTCGTTTCTTTTTATTTTTTATTTTTTTATAAACAAAAGCAACTTTTGAAAATGATACCAAACAAAATGAATTATACCACAAATGCTAGTATGATTTTCCCGGGCACAATTTTCACTTGCACTCACTTGCATTACATCGATTGCAATTATTTTCCCAATTTTGAAAGCTAGCTCTTCAGCTGATCTTTGCACAAGTCATTTGAATGGAACGTAAGAAGAATCATTATGTTATAATTTACCTTTTATGGAGTTCGACGTACGATATTACATACAAATGCAGGTTAATTGACAAGGAAGTTGGGAAATATAGACGTGCATATAAATTCCCTTTTATTCTGTAACAGGTGACTTTTTTAACCCTAATACTAATTGAATCATAACTCTTGACTAGACCAAGTCTTTTGCTCTAGTCAACAAGACATTAAGACCTTCAGCAACAATGTTAAAAAGGAATGGTGACAGTGTATTGTCACCTTGCCTAAACCCTTTTCTTTATCAACAATGATAGAGACCACTAATTTTGGAGCTCTAAAAAGACCACTAATGACATGGCACTCAATAAAAAAAGAAAAAAAATACAACACCAAGACCAAAGCATCAAATCATTTATGGTGGGACCTACTGCCACATCATTAGTGGGAGCACTAATTAGTGCACTCACTCATTTTCTTTTCTTTATAGTGAACTCAGATGTAGGAGATTCATTTACCAATATGGACACCCTAGCAGATGATATGACTCTTTCATCCAGCTAGCTGACTTAGAACTGAACCCCATAGTTGTGAGCATGGACAACAAAAATCTCAATTTACCGAATTATACGCCTTCTCAAAATCCAATTTTAGAATTAAGCCCTTCGTGTGAGATTTTTTCCACCAATCAACCAACTCACTTGCAATCAAGACTCCATCAAAGATGTTTCTACCTTTTAATAAAACAGATTGTACTTCACTTACTACCTTGGGTGCAACCTGCTTTAATCTATTTGCCAATACTTTGGCGAGGATTTTGTATATTGACCCAATTAGACTTATCGGTTTGAAATATGTGAGACCCCCTGGGCACTCATTCTTAGGAACTAAAGTCACAAAAGAGCTTGTTAAACCTTTAGACAACCTCTCATTTTTGTGGAAATCATTGAAGAAACAAACAATTTTGGCTTTGAACACTTTCCAATACTTTTGAAAACAAGCTAGATTAAAATCGTCTAGTCCAAGGGCCTTGTTACCCTCACACACCTTCACCGTTGCATAGATTTCTGCTTCAGTGAAAACAAGCTAGATTTCTGCCCAGATTTCTACTTTAGGAAACGCCTTCACCTACAGACTATCTTAAAAAAATTCTTTGGTTTTCAACCTACACCTGCAAGCTACATTATGTGTAGCGATGATCCGAACTTCCATGTTTATTTCATTTTAGAACCCTTTCTTAGGGCTGGTTTGGCAAGTGTAAAAAAAGTCAAAAAGTTATCAAAAAAAGTTAAAAAGTTATCACTATTCAACAACCAAAAAAAAAAAAATTTAATATACAAATATTAAATACAAATCAACTTTTTGGCCATCAATGTAATGATGTCAGGCCAGCTTCAGTGAAAGGGGGAAAAAAAAAATTGCATGTGTATATTCACTAAGTTGAATGGTAAAGTTAGGCCCGTGGAGACCCATCATGGGTCCCATTTTCAAAATCCGAACCGTTGAAGATGTAGAACTCGTCTAGTACTATATAGTTGTAAAAAATCACGTTTATCGGATATCGCTAACTACATGATCAAATCAATTTTGTATAAAAATTGGATGGTGTTATAATTAACAGTTGACAAAAAAACTAACACGATCAGATAATTATCGATATCCAATTAGCGTGATTTTTTACAAGCATATAGTACTCGACGATTTTACACATTAAACGGTTCCGATTAAAAAAATAGGACCCGTGGTGAGCCCCCATGGACTGAACAACACCATCCAATAAAAGCCCGAAAAGGAGGCAATCTGTTTCCATGTATTCACCAAGCCGATTGCCCTGCAATCCGTATGTCGTATTACACTATCTTCTTCTACACACTTTTTTATACAATTTTTTAATACACATTTTTTCACAAAAAGTTAAAAAGTTAACCCAAACATTCATATTTTTTTCCTCAATTTTTTAGTCTAAAAAAACAAAAAGTACACTTATTTAGAATAGTTCAAATAACCCCTTAGTCTCCACCGTTCTTTGACTCGATCCATCATTAGGTAGCGTCATTTTAGAGCTAGCTGAAGGTCAAGGTTCTACTTGAGTGGCCCTTTTTTCTACTCCATTTCCCTCGGAAATTATCCCTAATTAATCTCTGTAATTTCAATTGAATTTTTGACCTTAAATTTATAATTTTATTTTAATTTAGTTTAATTGATTACAATTCTTAACATTTTTTTATAAAATATATATATATATAAGTAGCATGTGTTATATAATTTACAATAAAACTATAAATTTATTAAATTCAGTTAATTAACCTCAACTAAGTCAGTAATTGTTTTCTATCAAAAACCATTAACGGCATTATCAATTGGACCAAATTGATATAAAATTTAAAATTAAGAGTCAAAATTGAGTCAATTGAAAGTGAATGGACCAAAATGACATATAGAGCAAAATGTCTGAACAACCGATGTAATTTGCCTTAATTATTAATATTGATAAAATTTATCGCTAATTTATAATTATTTTTCAAGTTTTATCTTAATCTAAAATTCTCCCATAAAATTGTAAAGTGGCTCATTGGGCTTTTTTGGCTCAATGAGCCACAAAAGACAAAATAGTAATTTTGAGCCACAAAAGACGAAAAATCACATCCAACCCATAATCATTACACTCTTCTCACGAAAAAAGTCAAAAACAAAACCAAAAACCAAAAAGCTCTTTCCAAACCAAGCTTTTGAGCTCAGCTCATATAAAAAGAGCCAAAAGCCAAAGAGCCAACCCACTTCCCAAACCGGAGGCCGAGAGGACTAATAGGAGAGAACTTCTTATGGTCATGCAATTAATTACTTGGATGATTGCTTAATAGGGATGGAATAGGAGAGAACTTATTATGGTTATGCAATTAATTGCTTGGATGACTGCTTAATGCTTTACTTGTGGAGGTAACCCTCTCTTTCATTGGCCCTGTTTGTCAGCACTTATTTTCAGCTTTCAACTTAATTTAAGCTATTTTGATATGTTTGGTTTAGCTTATGCTTATAGCTTATAGTTTTGTGGAAGTCAGAAATCAGCTTATTCTGTGAGCTGGGCTGGATATGCTTTGAGAATAAGCTGGAAATCAGCTTATTCTGTGAGTCAATTTGGATATGCTTTGAGAATAAGTGAAATCAACTTGTTTGAAAGTTATAAGGTATAAGCTGTTTGAGCATAAGCTATAAGCAGTCTCCCACAGCTCTGCCAAACAGGGCCATTGTTGATTTTAGGGTTCGTTTAGAAATTTGGCTATTTTACTTGATATTTTTGATTATTTTAATTTGTGTAAAAAATTTGAGTTTGAGATGATTTTTAGTTTTTAGTTTTTTTTTTTTGTAATTTATTGATGATTGTAAGAAAAAAAAAATAATCATGGTTTGAATATAACATTTTGTTTTATTAATTATTTTAACTTTTTTTTTGTCTTTATTGACTATTTTAGCTAAAAACTTGTGTCCCAAACACCCCCTTAATTTGAATTCTACTATCCTCCTCAAAATAATTCTCATATTAGTACTAATTGGGATGTTAAAAAAATTGGTAAAACAGGTAAACTGATCCAGTCTAGTCCAAACTGTCGATTTAGTATAGTTTTTTTTATTGATTTTGATTCTAGATCTAGTTTTGAAAATGATGGAAAAATTGTTCAAATCAATCTGATTCTCAATTCGAAAGCTTTGGTTATAGCTCCAAACTGAATTGTGATATATTTATTTTTTTCACAATAACTTTCTATTGTTTTATTTTGCTGTATTTTTAAATTAGTATTATAATCTAATTTTCCAGTCTTGTAATCAAATTATGAGTATTAAATATACTACACAAATATAATCGAATTATTTAAATAATAGCATTTGCTACAAATAATAATAAAACAAAATAATATATTAATTAGATTACTTTAAAAACTTAATGAAAAACATAAATACAATCAATTGAAAATTAGTATAAACGAAATTGGCATATAATAGTAGATAAATACAAGCAAGTAACTACTACATAAATGTAGATAAATACAAGCAAGTAACTACTGCATAATATAAGTAAAAACATTCTACACTCTTTTGGTCTTATAAAAGAAATTCATCGGAAGAAGTACCACCTATTTTTTTTAAAATGCAATAGAAATTTAAGATTTTTTTTTAAATAGTTTTTTTAACTATCTTTTATTAATTTATAATGAGCTTATATTATATTTTTGTAATTCTTTCAAGACCAACTTGATTGAAATTAAATAGTTCATAAATTTAATAGATTTAATCAATAATTCAAAAATTAAATTAATTTTGATTTATATATTTTAGGAATTTAATAGATCCAATGAATCATTAATGAATTATGGCCTTTGTTTGGAAATAAGGATTTTGTCTCAAAGTCAAAAAAATACTACAAATTATCAAATCATTAATTCTAATTTTTTATTTTTTTCACATTATTTCATAAAAAGTTAAAAATAACTAAAAAATTAATTTCCAATCGAGCCCTAATTACATAATTTGATACTACTTGAAGTAGAAAGCGTAATCAAGCCTAAATAATTCAATAAACTCATCAAAGATCTAGGTTTGTTTGGAAATTGATTTTTTATTTTTTTTTCAAATAAGTTTTCAACTTTTTACAAAATACATGCATAGAGTTAATTTTTATAATGATTTTTTTTTTAAAAATTTTTTTTTGACTAAATGCCTTAAGAGCATCTTCGACGTTTAAAATTTTTTTTTATCAAATTTAAGTAAAAACTTCGTCTGATATCATACATTCTAACGAAAAATTTTGAATTTTTATTAAAACACTGGTCGATCGAGAGGATCTTTGGCTGGTTGACCGGCTTGGTGTAAATTGATCACAACCTGCAGAATAATTTGCAAGGAAGAGGTTATGTTCGGGAGGACGTCCGACCCAACGATCACCTACAAATTTGATGAAACGCTCCTTGATTTGATAAAAATTTTTAGACATCATTAATTTAATATTGGCTTGATGTTTTGATTGGAGTACCAAAATTTAACTTTTTTTCATCAAATTTAAATTTGATGAAAGAAAAGTGTAAGCGTAGATACAGAAGCTCTAACTGATGAACCTGACAAAGCTCTTGTTTGGCATACAAAATTTTTGGGGCTAAAAGGCTATTTTAGTTATAAAAGATAAAATAAGTTAAAAAGTCAATAAGATAAAATGTCACATTCAAATCATAAACATTTCATTTTTTTTTCTTACAAAAATTAAAAAAATTATCATAAACGAGACTTTTAACTTCATACTAAAATAATTAAAAAACTTAGACCATCTCTAACGGTGAACCAAACCCAGCATCAGATTTAAATTTTGATAAAAAATCTATTTTTTCATGCTCCAACGGTTGTACCAAAGTCATACTAAAATGAGATTTCAGCAAAAGTTTCACCAAATCGATAACCGAAGCTTTCACCAAAACACATCAGACATGACCGTTGCAGAGATTTAACCGGCCGACCGCCTTGACCAACCGATCGTCTACCAAAAGGTTAAACAGTTCAAAAAAAAAGGTTCAAACCCGTAAAAAAAAAATAAATTGCCTAACCGGACCACCAAAAGGTCCATAAAGTTCAAAATAATAAAATTTGCTTTTACCGGTTGACCGGCCGGTCAACCAACCGGTTGTCCCGATGCAAATTTAATGAAAAAGATTTGATACTGAACTGTAAGAACACGAAGTATCAAATTAAAGAAATGACCACTTTTTAACTCAAATTTGATAAAAAATCAAGTAAACCGTTGGATTGGAGATGCTCTTAAAAGCTAAAAACTCAACCACATCCCAATCTATTACACTACACATTGGCGGAAAGCACACTTGATATGGTGACATTTTTCCCGCTAAAGACAACTCTCTCTCTCTCTCTCTCTCTCTCTCTCTACATTTGCCCCTTGTCCTTTTTGTTTTGGTACCAAACCAACACATTTTAACATCTCTGTTCTCTCTCTGAGTTGAGTCACAGATTCTCATATTTGTAAGAGTTTGACCTCTTCGATCTCTCAATCATGCCGAGCATCATCAGCAATGAACTCAACGATACCAAATCCATCAAGATCAGCGACATCAGATCCAATGGCGACTCCACTCTCCGGAAGCGAAGATTGAGATCCGATTCGGCTGCAGAAGACGGAACAAAGTCGAAATCTCCTCGTCGATGCATCAATGGCGGCCTCAATTGCACTGAAAATGTGAGTCTGAAAGTACTTCGATTTGCATCTGTTGATATTCCGCCATTGATGGTGATAATGTTGGAGTTTCTTACATTTTTATGTTTTTTTTTTTTCTCCAGGGAATTATTGAAAAAGAATCTGTTGATAATAAGGTTGTCAAATCTCGCGAATTGCTGGTGAAAAAATTGTCTGATGATTTTATTGACAAACCAAAATGGAATCCAAGAGGCAAGTTTGAGCAATTAAACAATTTTATAGGTTGTGCTTTTATTAACGACAATTGATAGATGAATCACATTGGCACGAAATTTAAAATGTGGAGTTTAAATTAATAAAATTAAAATTACGAGAACTAAAATGAAATTTCCCTCAAATTAGAGGGTTAATGATATATTTGACGTTCGAATAATTATTAACCATTTTGAAATTAAATCCGTCTTTCTCTTTCATCAAATCGTCAAAGAATTTAGATGTAAAGTTCAAAAGACACAATGCATTTGTACTCACCGCCGCAAGTGTGTATATGTATAAATATATATATATATATATATATGGACATTATTGTTCGATATTAACCAAATGTTAGTTTTGATCTTATGTAATAGATGCGGTGCAGTTGAGTGCAGTGAAGGAGGCATTGCATTTATCAACGGCGCCACATACGGTTGTGTGCAGGGAAGATGAGAAGAAAAGGGTTTTGGAGTTCTGTAAACAATGCATAGAGCAAGAGAAAGCAGGGAGTTTGTATGTGTGTGGATGTCCAGGGACTGGGAAATCGCTGCTGATGGAAAGAGTTAAAGACTCTCTGGTCGATTGGGCACAGGGGGTAAACTGATTGCCCTTAATTGAATAAGTGTTTGGTTGAAAATGTTAATCTTGCTGCATTACCGGTTTATGTTCAACAAACAAATTATCGGTCACTCCTTTGTTTGGAAATTGTTAAGGGAAAAGTTCAGAACATGTTTTAAGGATTCTATTGTTTGGCATCATTTCCATTGTTCTTGTTTTTGTCTTTGGTTTTCAATTTTTGTGTTTTTAGAAGTTTGAAAACACTATTTTTCGTGTCACTTTTATTTTAGTACAAATTTTTTTGGGACCTTATGGAGCATATTTCAATTTTTCCTCAAACATGAGTTATCTTTCAGATTTTTTTTTTGCTTGCCAAAACAATATGGATGCTGCTAATGACAGCTCAATAAGCTCTCAATAAGAGAAACAAAATGTCGAAAAAATTAGAATATCAATGTATTTTTTACACATCCCAAAGCATTTTCACATTTTTTATACAATTTTTTCAAATCCACCGAGGCTATTAATAGCCCAAAGTGCATTAATATTACTTCTTCTTTTCTTTTCTTTTTCTTTTTTATTATTTATTATTTTTTTTATAAACAAAAGCAACTTTTGAAAATGATACCAAACAAAATGAATTATACCACAAATGCTAGTATGATTTTCTCTTTGTGTGTAATCCCGGGCACAATTTTCACTTGCACTCACTTGCATTACATTGATTGCAATTATTTTCCCAATTTTGAAGCTAGCTCTTCAGCTGATCTTTGCACAAGTCATTTGAATGGAACAAAAGAAGAATCATTATGTCATAATTTACCTTTTATGGAGTTCGACGTAGGATATTAGATGCAAATGCAGGTTAATTGATAAGGAAGTTAAGAAATATAGACGTGCATATAAATTTCCTTTTATTCTGTAATAGGTGACTTTTTTAACCCTAATACTAATTGAATCACAACTCTTGATGTCAGGCAGGTTTTCAGCCACCGGATGTATTAGCCATAAACTGTACTTCTCTTACTAACACATCTGAAATTTTCAGTAAGGTACTGAAATCAATGGGATTATTTCGTTTGAGCACCTGAAAATTACAACTTCCATATGCTTACATTGCATTAGCTTTGGCAGATACTCGGAAAAAATCAACCCCAGAAGAAAACCAAAAGTTCTACTTCACCATTAAAGCATCTTCAGAATTTGTACTCGCAAAAGCAGCAATCAACTGGCCTGAAGATGATGTAAGATGCATTTCCTTACCCATGTGCAGTCCTAGATTCCTTAAAACAATATGGGCCCCTGATCTCTTGATAAAGCAATTAGCTATGTTGAATTAAATATAACAAAAGCAAGATCCCTCTGAATTTAAAAATATGATGCAACTTGTTTAAGAATATCAGTATCACCATAAGTATGGTTGTGCTCACGTGGATTTCTTGTTTACAGGCTAATTATTGCTGATGAGTTGGATTATTTAATAACTAAAGACCGGGCTGTACTTCACGATCTTTTCATGCTTACGACTTTCCCGTTCGCTAGATGTATATTGATAGGTATGATGTTGCAAATACAATGTTTTAAACTTTTTTTGCTCTATTTATGTGATTTTGTGTAGAATTTGATGACAGAGTAGCTGTTAGCTGCCTGTGGTAAGGGAGTTCTCATATTCCATTTGCTTTTACAGGAATAGCTAATGCTATAGACCTAGCAGATAGATTTCTTCCAAGACTGCAGTCGTTGAAATGTAAGTTAGTTACTTGCTTTAGTCAGTCATCTTTATTCACTATCCTTTCTAATTCATCAGGTCTGGTGACAAGATTCTTCCGCTAAGGCCCTCTTTGATGCCTGGCCTTCTCCCTAAATTGCTTACATCTTCAAAACATTTCTCCAATAATTTTGTTCAACCAATGTGTAATTGAATTGTCACCCTAACAACTTAGCTGGTTTCCATCAACAAGGATAATTGTTACCTATTGGTATTAGGGAATGTGGAAGTTCCTAGTCCTGCTGTTTGGATAACTCACTTCCTCCTTTCTTTTTGCCTAAACCTTCCTTAGCAATAGCAGGAGGCAACTGCTAAGCACTACTTGGTGTAATGCTCAGTGATAGGTGTCTTCTATTCCCCTCTCCATCCTCCCATCGAAGTTTCACATATAAAAATGACATAAAAGAATGTGCTATGTTGTTGGTCTTGGTACTTACTGTTTGGTTCTACTTCTACCCATTTCTTGTGCTAGGCAAGCCTATGGTGGTAACTTTTCGGGCATACTCCAAGGATCAGATCATCATGATTCTTCAGCGGAGGTTAATGGTAATTATTGTGCTCCCTTTTTTGCTTTTCTTTAAACAAGTGGTCTGCTTTTGTTTAATCAAGCAATAATTTTTTATTATTTTGAATTGGATATCCTTGAAAGACCAAATGCTATGTTTTTTTCTATTTAAGACCAAAGGTAAATCACTTTGTGTATAACCTGTTCTCAGTATGGCAGCATCACATCTGAGTGAATGTATGGGTTGGAAATTATGACTTTTATGTTTTATTTATCTGAAGTTGGCCTAAGAATTCTAGCTTTTTTTCCAAAAAGCAAGAAGAAAAATAATGCAGGTACGAGGCTGTGAGAAATTATACATTTGCAGTTGCAATTACAAGTTGATAATTGAACAAGTTGCAACTTAATCATTTTCATTATTTTCCTAGGAATCCAATGCCACTATTGTGACCTTTCTGCATTTAATGTTAACATATCTAAGTACTTCAATTGTGGAGATACCGCAACGTTCAAGGAATGTGTAAAAAAGTTCTTAAAATGCAATCTTTAAATTCTAAAACAGAATTTATTTGTTATTGACTTAAGACTGAATGCTATTCTCTTTATTAAAAAAATAAATAAATAAACAAAATGGAATCTTCAAACTCTAAAACAGAATTTATTTATATATTCATTTATTTGTTATTGACTCAACTCAAGACTGAATGCTATTCTCTTCCAACAGGCACTTCCGTACATTGTCTTTCAACCGCAAGCCCTGGAACTCTGTGCCAGAGTGAGTCACCACCATTGATTTTTTCTGTGTTCTGATAAATAATGATTGCTTCTCTTTTCTTGACACATTGCCATTAATTTGGTGGTGGATCTGTATATGTAATATTACTTGAATGAATTCTCTTGACGTTAAGGATGCAGCCTCAATTTTCTATATTTCAAGTTAGCAGTGAAACTTCAGCACCAAACACCATTATGTGTAATTGTCTCATGAGCAAAGAAATTGATTATCTTTTAAAACATGGCAGAAAGTTGCAGCTGCATCTGGAGATATGAGGAAAGCTCTGTGCATCTGCAGGTTGGCCTTTTATTGCCATAGTTACAGTACTTAATTAGTAGCATATGTTGAACTTGTATTGTATTCAAGATGATTGAAATTAGATTCATAGAAAATGTGCTTAGAAGTAATCATCAAGAAGATGACAGTGTCATTGAAATAATGTTAAAAAAAAGTTGACTTCTATAGAATTTTTTGGACTTAATGATTACTATACATGTACACCATCTGTGTGTAAGCAATGGGTGTAATAAGCTTAACACTCTTTTGGAATATGTAAATAAGGATGTCGCCCATACTTATGTGCAGCTAAACAATTATCATGCATACAAGAGAGTAAACTTAGGGGCATAGTATGGGAATTTTTTAGATGTCAATGGCCAACATTAGCAACTTTTACTTACAAGGAAGGCTATATCAATAAGATGATATGGATATATTACAATCCAGCAATGTTGATGTATCAATGGATATTATCTGCAGAAATCAATTGTACTTTTGAAATGTGCAAATTTTAATTTAAAAGATCATAAGAACATTTTGAAAGTTTTAATGTAACAGACATATCTAAGTTTTGAAAATACAGACATCTACAAGTATATCGCTGATATTTAGTTTGATGCTAATTTATATATGCCTGTGCAATTAATTACACCGATAACAATCTACTCTGCCCCTTCTCTCTCTTCTTTATGGGGCTTGGCTTCATTCAAGTGTGCATCCATGATGCTCTCCCTTGATCTCATTTTAAGCAGTACAAATGACTGAGAAATTAGATTCCACGAGAAATGTAGGAATTTGCTGTCTTTCTTGCATATATTACTATTGCTAAATCTTATTAACTGCAAGGTAGTCACTCAGCCCTGTGATAGGCTTTAAATTGTAAATGTAGTATCAGCAATATCTACAACCAATGATGTAGATGGCATATCTGTGATGAAAATGATGCTTTTGTTTTGAACAGGGTATAAACTGCAGTGTAATTACTTCGTCCTTTTTTTTTTTTTTTTTCCTGTTTCAGAAGTGCTATTGAGATGCTACAAGCAGAGCTGAGGGAATCTGCGTGCAATTTGGATTTCTCATTAGCAGAGAATGGGTACTCAAATCAACAGACAACTCCAGCTTGTGATTTAATAAAGCAAGGAATTGATATTGTAGGCACTTGCTATTTACATCAACTTCATCCATTCCAAGCATAAATTAGTTAAATTAATGATATAAAAACATGTTTTGTCAGTAACTGTTTTTGTTCACTATATAAAGTTTTTAAACTTTTTGTAAGCCCAGCTAAAAGCAATCAGATTCAGATATCCCTTCTTAAGAATTTCATATTTCTTACAAGTTTTGCTGCTTGTCACAGGTGAGGGTTGACCATATGGCTATTGCTTTGTCAAAGACCTATAGATCACCAATAATGGACACCATACAATCTCTTCCACAACATCAACAGGTAAGTTTGTTCTGCTAACATGATTAATTAGTTGACTATTATGACTCAAAAGAAGTGCATTTGATATTGACGGGTCTGTTTAAAGGAGTTTATTCATGACTCGAAGGACTTTATTTATGCTTTGATCTAATAAGATAATCTAGATAGGATGTAATTGAAAATCTAGTGTCAACTGAATTCAGTTACTAAACTAGCATGTGTGCCCTATGATTGTAACATCACGAAAATTCATCCAAAACTGAGATCTGGTGAATGTTAAAAGTGATGATAATATGGGAGGTATGTACTTATTTCAAATGTTCCTCAGGCAACTCAACTTCCTGAAAGTTGTCTTTGATCTTGGCATGCCTTGTGATGTGTTTAATTGATGGCATCATAAAAAGCGTTACAAGTATTTTTGTGGAAACTTGCATAATACTATTGCAGCCAACTGTTCAGCTCTTAGAATTGGGGTCCACTGTCCAAAAGTCCAAACCAGTTTTGATAAATTGTAGCCTGTTAGTTTTTATGCTGTTTTCCTTCTTGCTCTTGCTTATCTATCTCTAGAAACATTATTCTGTTTTTATGTTTTTTACGGTTTTTCCCTTGGCTTCAGATTATACTTTGTTCTACTGTGAAGCTTTTCCGAGGGGGAAAGAAGGATACAACTATAGGCGAGGTATATTATCCGACATAGTGTTCATAAGACTTCACAAGAGTACATTGTACAACCGTTAATTGAGATTTGTAAGTTTTCTATATGAATGCAGCTCGGTAAATCATACTTAGACATCTGCAAATTAACATTAATCCCACCAGTTGGAATTATGGAACTTTCAAGCATGTGTAGAGTTCTAGGTGACCAGGTGAGCTTAATATGCTGCGTGTTCTGTTTGAATTTATTTCTTTGGATATGATTCTCTATACAAGATTTAGATTGAGCACATGAAGCTTATTTCGCAATACGATACGATCCCCGTGAAATGGCAAGCTAAGATGCATGATTCAAAGTGCAGGGCCTTCTCAAACTTGGTCAATCTCGAGAAGATAAATTAAGAAGAGTAACACTAAAAGTCGATGAAGCAGATGTTGCATTTGCATTGCAGGTATTAGAAAATAAATTTAAGCTTATTGTGTGTCTTGCTCGTCAATATCTTTTGAAAGTTACTCTGGCATAGCTTCAATCTGCTTATTTACAATGAACTATTTTGTTTTTGCTAATTTTATATAATCTGTTTGGCAGGGAATTCGTGTCTTTCGAAATTGCCTTAATGCTTGTCAGTAGGATATGGCCTTGTGATTTTTATTTTTCCTTGGTATTGGTGGCCGTCCATTTTCAGTTATGTGGATGCTCTAAATATAAAGGTTAGAAGGCATCACTTATTTAGTTGTTTCTCAAGATATCACTTCCTTAAACTCATGTTGGTCGTTTATCTTCATTCCACTTGTGGAACTTGACACTATATAAAGCCTCTTCACTTGTATCGCTTATGTTGTTCGTTTTTGTGTCTTCTATCTTCACAAAAAATAGCTTCTCATTCTTCAGACCTATTTGCAACAAGAATGCTGATGCAACTTACGTTTGATATATGACTGAAGAAAATGCTTTGTAATTCGGCTGCCTGCCATGAAATCATTATTTTTACTGTGCAAATTAACCAGCTGTTCACTTGTTCAACAATTTGCTCTAGGGAACCTTTCCTATGCTAATGAAATTTCCCTTTCACAAGCCTTTTTTTTAGCCTTTGCTTGCCTGATGTTTTGTTTCTGTATTCTAGTGTTATACAATGCGAAACACTGAAGTTTCGGCTTTTAGGATTGCCAACGCTATAGAGCTTTCTCATTTCTAGCTAATTCTAATTGCTTGTATTTTGTTTATATTCTAGTTTATTTGATGCAAAACACGTCTGTTTCACTGTAAGATTACCTAAGCTATGGAGGTTTGAGTTAGGACATTCTGAGTGAAAGCATGTTAAACTTAACTCACTCACTCTCTCTCTCTCTCTCTCATGTTTGCATTATTCTAAAAGGCTCCATTTTCGTTGCAGATAACAGTGCTTTGGTGAGCACATATTATTTCACTCCGAGGTTGCAATGAATAATCTTTAACTGATGGAATAATCAAAGAGCAAACTTGAAAGGCTAGGAGGGTGTTGCTGTTGCTAACATTTCAATTATCTTAGTTTTTTAGAATCAAAAAAGTATATATATAGCTCAAAAAATTTGAAGAATGGAATATATACATCCATATCTTCCTCGTAACAATTCCCCAGGTATTTATTTGAAGAATGAATTATACACATCCATATCTTCCTTGTAACAGAATTCCCTGATTTGAGTGCACTCGATAGGTTATTAAACTTTTGGTCAAGACTCAAGGCCAAGGAAGAAAGTGGTATTCAAGGTTTTTCCAAAAATTTTTGGTACTACAAAGTCGTCAAATTTTCAGCTTACCAAGAAGGGCGAAAATGATTGCTTATAAATGACCAAAAATTATCTAATCTATCATGATTTTGACTTGTGCTGATTTTTTCCTTACCCAAAAAAAGAAAGAAAAAAAAAAACGAGGATATTTGCATCACCCTATTCATATTTTCCACCCACTCTTTCAAAAGCAAGCTTGCGAAGAAAATTGTTGTGTCACGGGTGTACATGATATTCCTAATTATATTAAATTAAACATTAGATTTTATATGTATATATATTAATATATAATTTTAGTTTGCTAAATAACAAGTAAAAAACCAAAAAATTCCTATATCTTTCATTTTTTACCTCTTATCTTTGATATTTAATCTTTTTTTTTTTTATCTCATTTTAATATTTTTAATTCTCATTACTTATCAATATTTGTGTTTTATATTTTTTTGTATGTGTTTTTATATTTTCACTAGTACCATAAAAAAAGTGGAGGATAGAAAAAATAATTTCAAAATGATGATAAGTACAAGTCTTCATTAAATAAATTTATGCATGAATTACTTGTACTTGTATCATTTTGAAATTATTTTGTCTACACTTCACCTTTTTAAAATTCTTCCTAATACTTATAATTATTTGTGTTTTATATCTTTTTTTTCATTAATACTATCCCCTCTCAAAGGTAGGGGTGAGCAGGTGGATATATCAATCCACTCAAACCGACTGAATCAAATCGATCCATCGCATTTTAGATGGATATGTGATAATGAGTGGACAGTTGTAGATTGATTTTTTTAGAGGCGCAACGGATCAATTTTCGCCCGTGTGGCACTCGAACTCCACCAAGTTTAAGTCCGCCATAGCTCGTTGACAAATCGAGTGTTGATGGTCTCACTTGTTTGAACATTAGGGCCCAAAGCTTTGTCAAGCAAAATTACTTCACAAGGAAGCTCCGTCTTCGCCCGGATGACACAAGCCTGATGTCTCAAGTGCATCAAGCATGGCATAAGTCCCTTCATAGCGCCAAGCTTATCCCAAGTAAGGTGCCTGCCCGTGATAATGAGTGAACGGTTGCAGATTGATTTTTTTTAATCTGTCTAGTTTTGGACAGATGGCTAATTTGAGGTTTTTGGTCGTAACTGAATTGTCAAATCATAAGCACTCTTAGTAATTTGTAAGATTTTGTGTTTTTAATTTGTTTAGATATTCTGTTTGTATTTTTAATTGAAAAAGAGTTTAAATATTCTATTGAAAAAAAAATTTCAACTTGAATATATTTTTTGAATTAAAAAAAATAAATGTATTTTTTATCTATATTTTTTTATTTTTAAATCTAACTCTAAAAATAAGAAATAAAAAAGATGATATATGTTTGTTGGTTTTTATTTTCAAAAACAGATTAAATGTAACAATATAAAGACATGCAATCTCTATTATTGCCCTGTTTATGATTTTGGTGGTTTGAATTATTTTTATATTTTAAGAATCACAGATTGTAATATTTTATCGAGATGAAACATGCTATGATTGTAATATTTTTTTAAGTCAATGGTTGTAATACTTTTTTTAATTTTTTTTAAGGAAGTGTATAAGTTAAATTATGTTAAAAATTTATAAAATTTTAAACCGCCAAATTGATTCACACTCATTTATCAATCCGTTCAATTCACATCTCCGGCGGATGTGAATTGATTTTTTCCAATCCATCAATCTAGTGAATAGATAGCGGATTAGAGATTTCGTGATTGCAACCGACCCGCTCCCACTTCTACTTAAAAGTAATAAATTATCTTGACATTACATTTCCTCACTCCAGTTCCGCTCTCATCAAAGATGGGGATGGGATGGGGACATGAGACTACAAACTCAACCTCGTCCCATTGACATGAGACTACATAAGGAAAAAAAGGCATTTGATTAGGATATGAAATAACTAAAAAGCCAAAACAGTAATTCCAACTATAACCAAAGTTTCCCATAAGTCAAACAGAAATCAAACCAAAAGGATCCTAAACGATGCCAAAACATAGCAAACAAGTTCACCATACTACTCTCTCTTCACTCATCATCAAACAAACCGAAGATAGGTTGATCGTCATCAGACTCCTCCTCAGGCTCCTTAACCTCTTCCTTCTTGGCATCAGCTGCAGGAGCAGCAGCAGCAGCAACTGGAGCAGCAACAGCAGCAGCAAATTTGCTTGGATCCTGCAATTTCATCGTTCAAACAATTTACCAATGTTGCAAAGAAAGGAAAATGAAATGAAACCTAGTGTTTGGTTTACTGGAGCGAAGGTTGGATTTAATTTATCGTTCTGTCAAAATACCCATTTCTATGTTTATTTTGGTAAAAAAGAAAATTGAATCACCATTCACCAATTTATGAACCATTTTATTGGCATTCCAATAAACTAAAACACTACCTTGGATCCACAAATAAGTGCTAACCTTTAAGTATTCCTTCACCGTCTCAGCATATGTGAAAGAGTATGGTGTTTCCACTGCAACAGCAAGAACATTCTTGTAGGCGTTAATGAACATGTGAGGTGCAGCAGCAAGTGTTGGGTATGTTAGAGCCATTGACAGGGAGGCAACCATGGATATCCCAGAAGCAAATTTCACCATTAGATCGTCGTCTGTGAGGTGAAGCACCTCAGGACTAAACACTGAACCATTGTCGTAGACAGACAACACTACAAGACCGTAAGAGAATGGCCTTATCAATAGCTTTGAGAGAAGGGCGGCCTCGGAAGAACCCACCTTTTCGCCCTTCTTGATAAGCTCCACAGGGGTGATGATTTCAACTGTACCTTTGTTGATCTTGGTTGGAATGTTAAGCACCTGAAAAATGAAGGAGTGAGATTACAGGGAGGAGTGAGAGAAAGAGAGGGGGGAATCACCAAGTGGTGTTAGGAGCTTGAGAGATGTAAACCTGGAAGAAGGAAGTCTGAGATGGATCCAATCCAGTGTTTCCAGGAGGAACAACAACATCAATTGGAGCAATAAGGCCAACACGAGCAGGAGCTCCGACCTGTTCATGTAAATGTTACAACCATATGATCTCAAATCTCATAAAATTATTGTTCATGCTCAGAAGATACTAAAATCAGTAACCAGACTTCCATTGTAGAAAAGAAAATCAATGTGATGATATTACTTGTCACGAACCAAATCACAATTATATGGTCAATATCCACTGTATACAATACATACTTCATAGTTCATACTCAAAGCCAATCAAATTACGTCGAAAGATAAATCAATTCATCCTAATATCACCTATGACCACCAGGCATGAGCTAACATTGAATGTACACCCAACTCAATGAATTTATCCATACCACGAGAGACAATCAATGAATAGCATGGTTTAATATCATATAGAAATTCTTATATGAAAATGTTTGTTATAAAACAAAATTATAACATAGCCAACATGATTGTTGTAAATATGTAAATCGGGCATTCAACATCCATGGAACAACATTTTTTTTTTTTGTTGAGAAATCTCTCACATAGATGTCTAGATTTTTTTTTTTTTTAGTAAGAATCTAGATTTGTGGTGAAGAAAAAGACAACTTAAAACAATAATCCTTTAAAACATCAATTTATCTTCTCATATTTTGAACTATATCTAACTAATATAATACTGCACATAATTGCACACATTCTAACATACATACTTGCCACCATCCATCAACTAAACAATAGAAAGGAAAGGAAAAAAGAAACATGTTTCCATACAAGGAAAAAGCTAAATTAAAATACCTAAGGAATGCCACCATAGTAACAAACATAAAGCATGTTGGAAGATAGTATTCATTTCTTTTTCTTTTCTTTTTTCTTCTCTTCTTTTTTCTATTGAGTGGTGATAATTTTGTACGTAATTTCCATATTGGATGAAGTAGTCTTCTTGTAGTTTTTTCTTTTTCAATCAAAACACCTACAATTAATCTATACTATGGCATATCCAAACCTATGTTACTAGAAAATGCTAATACCCTAGCGAATTATGTATTGGTATGCACACTTCAAAATATGGTACACTTTATGTTCTAAACAGTAAATTTAACAATCTGAAACGATCTCAAAAGTTTTTTTCAATAAATTTCCTTAAATGTTTCCTTAGGAGGAAAAAATCAAATATAATAAATTAAAATCTAAGGTAAATTAAGTTTTGACAAGATAAAACATAAAAAATGGTCATAGTACTCATAGAAATGTTTTACTACATGAAGAGGAAAAACTAGATTTTATTAGATGCTTAATAATTAAAAAAAAATTACTCTAAAAATAACTTCAATTCACAAGTATAATATATACAAGTCTACTCCTATCGTACCATATTTTGGCTTATCACGTTCCTGTTTTCCCGTTTCAGATAATATAGATCCAAACACCATAATGTGACATAAGCAACTTTAATTTGATAATTTATTGACATTACTACCACAATGACCTATAATTAAATGAATCAACACTAATTTAAAATATAACTTACATATAGCATGGACCATCACCATGTGTATTGTCATAATAAACTCTTTCTAACATCAAATCGAAAACCATTATGGTGATTTTGGGCCAAAATATTTTTAGTGTTATAATGTGACCATAAAATGGTTCAAATTTATTTTTTCAGATCATGAGAAAGTAATAATACTTTTCTCGAATATCAAAATTTTCGATCACCGATGTGAAATAAAATATTTACATATATAAATACTAACGGTTGATATACGTGATGTATGTGCAATTTAAATAAGTAAAATTAAAACAAATATTTAATATATATTGTTAGACTTGTCTAAGGTTCAAGTCACACTCCTATCTATCTAATTTTTTTTTTTTCTAAATAAAAAAAATAAGAGACACGTGACATAAAAAGAAGTAAGCAAAGCTTGGGCACCAATTGAGTTTTTCACTTTATATAATAATTTAGATAGATAAACATTTTCTCTCGCATCGGAAATTCTGAATGGAACGTATGTCAAATCTACAGGTCCCAATCATAAATGGAAATCACATATGGAAATAAACACATGTAAGTAATCTTAAAAGGCACATATACCATAACCTAAGAAGTATGGACACGGATACGTAACACGACACGAATACGACACGGACACGCTGACACGTTGATTTTCAAAAAAATGCAAGACACAACACGTGAGGGACACGCATGAAATATATAATTTTATATATTTATTATATGTTATATATATGAATATATCATTCAAAGATAATAAAAAATGTAATATAACATCAATTCCTATAATTTTATATAGTTTTGTTTTATTATTGTATCTTAAGTTGTTTTATTCAAACTTATAATTAGTTTCACATATGTCTAATTGACAGACACGTGTATTTAAGCGATTGACACGTATATCTTTCAAGTATCCAAAGAGTGCCCGAATTTTTAAAAATATTTAAAAAATAGGACACGTTTTGAAAAGTGTTAGACACGTGTCCTCAAGTATCCAAAGAGTGTTAGTATCTGACACGGACACGACACGGATACGTCACCTACTTAGAAGTGTCCGTGCTTCTTAGACCATAACAGTCTACCATGAAACTTGCAAGATGTTAATGAAACCTAAGCACAAAGCACAAATAGAATAACCGTAAATGTACCTTATATTTGGCAACCTCATCACTCACTTCCTTCAGATCTCCCTTAGTAAAGATCAATCCCACATTACCCTATCAAGGTCGGAAACAAAATTAATAAGCATCACAAAATAAAAACAGCTTACTAATTAGAACATGAAAGCATAATATTCGAATCGAAAATTTTGAAAATAAATTTCGGTTTGTATGTTTTAACGAATTGTTTTCGGAAAACATTAAAAACTAAAAATCAAAAAATACTAGGCTGAGAACAAAACTTTTTTCACGAATCTCGTTCTCGAACACTCGATCAAACTGCTTGATATACGAAAACACATAAAAAATAAAAATAAAAAAACTTTTGTTTCCCAAACTTTCTCGCCTACCAAACAGACCAAAACACAGCAAAATCTAGAAAGCTTTCAGATCAAACAACGTACAACGAGAAGGGGAACGAGACTGAGGAAAGCGGTGCTACCGGTCTTCTCAGCATGCGCTCGAATGGAACGCTTCATCATAGTGTTCTTCCCCATCAACACCACCGACTCACCTCGCAGTCCCTTGCGAATGTTCTGAAGCTGGTTCGATCCGACATTATCGGCGGCGACGATCAAGATCTGAGAGTAGATATCGAGAAGGCTGCACAGCTTAGTGTCGTAGGAGCTTTTCCTCTCGGCCTTGGAAGCTTTCACCACCATTGTTGCAGACCTTAGGGTTAGGGTTAGGGTTTCAGAGAAAAAGCAGTCAACAAACGCAGAGGGAGGGCTCTGATGAAAACCCTAAAATGGGTAAGCGTGTTCTGCAAGGAGAGGAAGCGTGAGGAGCGCATGTACGTTTATATATGGGTAATAACGACAAAGTAGTGGTTTGTTATGGTACATCAATTAGTCTATACATCAGTATCATGATATTATTATTTATCATATTTATTATATAAGTTATAAATATTTAAAATCATACAAATAATATTACATTATCTATTAATACACTAATGTATAAATTAATTGATATATATAATATTATTTGATTTATTATACGTCAATTTTGCCATCTCATCTAATAAGACGATCCATATTTTAGTATTTGTTTGGCATGTGTTAAAATAATATATGTTATTTTAGCATATTATTTTATTTCAATCACAATCATTTTATTTGGATCATATCACTTTCCTATCACATCATTTCAAACTTAACTCATATTTCACATTTTTTCATAAAAAGTCAAAAAATATACTAATTTAGCACTTCCTAAACAACCTCTTAAAATGACCATTTGTTTTTCAAAAAAATATTCAGATTTTTTAAAAAAATAAAAAATAAAAACTAGATAAAAATAAATACTTTTAAATTGGAAAATCATATAATAGCCCACTTTTTAGACTCATTTTCCAAACCTAATAATATGTAAATGATATAATTAGTTAATAATTAGGGAAAAAAAATATAAGAGATAGTGTTACCTTAAATATTCTAATCGATTGTCACATCATTAAACTTGAAAATTAGATCTAACTTTTAGACTTAGATAGCAATACTTTTTTAAATTTTACCAAAAAAAAAAAAAACAATTTGACTTTTCAAAAGATAAAAAGTAAATTACTTTTTGCCTGTTATATTTGGCTATTTTTCACTTTAAATTTTAAAATTTATTTTTTCTCACATATGTTTTAATTTATTTTTTTTAATTTACTTCTAAAATTAACTTTTGCTCAAATCTAGATAGAAAATAACATATTAATAACCATATGACATAAAAATATTTTATTATATTACACATTTTAAATATAAATTTAAATTCCAATATTATCATAAATTTTTCATGTTATGTGATAGCTAATGTAATATTTTTTGTTTAATTTTAAACATAAGTTAGTTTTAGGAGTAAAAGAAAAAAAAAAAAATATGAAAGGCTAAACTCATAAATAAATAAATAAATTTTAAGATCCAAAGTGAGAAAATAACTAAACACAAAAGTGACAAAGCTTAGTTTGGGAAGTGAGTTGGCTTTTGGTTTTTGACTTTTGACTATTTTAGCTTTGGGCTAAAAAGCTTGGTTTGAAAAAGGACTTTTTGACTTTTTTTGTGAGAGAAGAGTGTAATGATTATGGGTTGGATGTAATTTTATTTTTTTTTTTTTTTGTGGCTAAAATAGCCTATTTTATTTTTTGTGGCTAAAATAGCCAAAAAAAGCCTGGAATAGCTCTTCCCAAACGGAAGGGGTTGTTTGGGGTGTCCTAAATAAGTGCACTTTTTATCTTTTTAGACTAAGGGAAAAAATATGGATGTTTGGATTAATTTTTTGACTTTTTATGGAAAAATGTGTATTAAAAAATTGTATAAATTAGTGTGTAGGGAAAAATTAGGATTGGGAGTTGTGCAGCCGTAATTTTTGACTTTTAGTGAATAGTGATAACTTTTTAATTTTTTGAGTAACTTTTTGACTTTTTGACTTTTTTTCAACTTGCCAAACTTGACCTTAGCCAACATAAAATTATATAAAAATAATAAATCCTTATATATTTTTATTTCTTTCATCATATTAATTTTTATTTAATGAAGTGTACAAAAAGAATTGAAAAAAATCATCATAGTTGGTTAAAAGATATTCTACTTTAGTTTACGTTCCCTTGTTTGAGTGAAAAAATATATTTTTCATATTTTGTAACATTTGTTACAATAAAAAATGAAAATTAATGGAAAAATATTTTTTATTTGTAACAAGTGAAAAATATACTTTTAGAATTAAAATCTTACCAATGTCACTATATTACCATCGTCCCTATCACTGCCAACATCACCATCATCATCACCACTACCCCACCTCCACCTCCACCTCCACCTCCACCTCGTCTCACCACCACTACTACTACTACCACTAAATATTAAAAAAAAAAAATTCGCTTTTAATTCAATAAAATTATTTTGTGAACAACAAAAAAAAATTGTACATATAATTTTGTGTGATTCAAAATTGTAAATGTTGATGGGTTTGTATGTCCATAGGTGTTGTTTGGACACGTGCGGTTTATCACGGATCTCGTTTGAATGATTTGAATGGTTTATTTTATCACTGATATCGTTTTAATGATTCGAACGGTTTATTTTGTTCGAAATTTTGTACATATCATCCACATATAAAATTAAGTTAATTTGATAATCGTGTCATGTTCAATTTATTAGGTTTGTCACTAAAAAACTTAAACAATAATTGTATTTTTAAAAATAGAGCTTTAATTTTTATTTTTTTTTTATAACAAACGCGATAAATTAAATAAATTGTGCTTATTAATTAAAGAGAAAATTGGTGATAAATCCAAATTAAGGAGAATATAAAGCATTAGATCTAATGAAACTTTTTTATTGGTAAGAAGTCTACATTTTGTGAAGACATTTCGTTTCCAATTTTACTATTTGACTTTTTTTTTATCTGTTTGAATTTTCGTTAATTATCTATTCAAATTTATATCTATATGTTCAAATTTTTTATCTATCTGTTCAAATTTGTATCTATCTATTCAATTTTTTTTTGACAATCTATTCAATTTTTTCCCTTCTATGTTCAAATTTTCTCCTAAAGTCTATCTATATGTTCAATTTTTTCTCTAAATTCTATTTATCTGTTCAATTTTATATCTATCTGTTCAATTTTTTCCCTAAATTCTATTTATCTATTCAATTTTTTTCCTAAATTATATCTATTTTCTATCTATCTGTTAAGTTTTTTTTATCTGTTGAAAATCTGTGTCAACTTTTTTATTTATCTGTTGTAATCATCATCAACAACATCAAATTTTTTTTTAAATTTGTCTCATATATACACACCATCACAAACATATATACATACACTTTCACTTAGATATACATGTATACATACACTCACTAACTCATGAGATATCTACATACACTAATTCAAAGATATACATACATACACTCTCACACTCACAGATATACATACATACACTCACTCACCGATGTACATACATACACTCACACACTCAAGATATACATACATACACACATATATGTATGAGTCATATGTACATACAAGCATGCATACATACATACATACATATATATATATATCCACATATACATACATACATACAAACCTACCTATATACAGATTGTATGTCTACGTATATGTTTGTATTTATCTTGTGTGATGGTTGTTCAATGCCATCGACGACGGAAGAAGAGCAGAACAGCGACAGGTCCAAATCTGGTTACTCCACGATCAGATCTTGTCTGGTAGTGGTCAGATTGTGTCACCAGAGATTGCGAGGATGGATGAAGTCTCTGATTTATGAAAAGGTCTCTCTCTCTCTCTCTCTCTCTCTCTCTCTCAACGATGGAGGTTATAACGACGGTGACTAGGGATATATGCGGTGTGGTTCGGACTGTTTGAGAGTAAAATTACAAACTAAAGAGCGGATTGGTGGATTAACAGATTGACAAATTGCGATTTGGGCAGTTTTTGAAAGATTGGCGGATTGAAAAATATTTTAACTAATTATCATACATTTACATCATATATAACACTAATTTGTATAATTTTTTTTATATATATAACACAAAGTAATTTTACACAATATGTTTCATATATATAACTACTAATTTGTAATAAATTTCATATCTTAAATCTCCATTACGCTCATTTTTACTTTGATATTTTATTGGAGGTTAAAAAATATATATGTATTAACTATAGCAGAGCGAAATGGTTTGGAAGGCGGTTTATAAATTTTAAAGTTTAAACCACGGTTAGAGCGATGCGGATCGGTGCAGATTTAGCGGATCGGGCGGTATTTTGCACACTCCTAGTAGTGACGAAGGTGAGAGGTGATCAACACAATCGCAAATTTTTCTTTCTCTCTCTCTTCTCTCTCTATCGGTGTGATAACCCTGTCCCGTGTTATGCTAATTAATCCTAATTATGCCTATAATTATGAGCTTGATATGAGGGAGCACAAAATTGGAGCTTTGAACTAAAAACTTGGGAATTTGGAAGCTAAGCTTAAGAATTAGCTATAATTTGAAGAATTACAACTTCTAGGTGAGTAATTGAACTCAACTTCATGATTTTAAGTTCATAATTAAGTGAATTCAAGCAAGATGTGAAATTAAGAGCAAGAATTGAGTTGATTGTAATGAATTTGAAGTTAATATGTACATGCATGTGAGGATTAGCCACAAATTTGCATGTTTGACTATGAAGCATGTTAATCATGTTATATTAAAGGTTGTTTGACACATGTATGTAAGAATTTCTATATGTTGAAGCTTGATTTCAAGCCTTGAAGCTTGTCCATGCAAGATACAAAACATGAATTGTGTATGTATAAGTTTATGATTTGAAATTTGTTAAACCCATAGAATTTTGAACTATGGTTGAAGGGTTCTTTTCAAATATATGTTTTTGAGAGTATTCTTGCATAATTGTGTGAGTTATACTCGAATTGGACCTTTGGAATTATGCTTTCAGCTTCAAACAGAATTTTGGAAAACCGAAATTCGACTGTCCTTCGAGCGAGAAAAGTCTCACTCGAGCGAGAAAATCAAGCTCCCAGAAGTTTTATAGTGAATTGCACGGTAGCTCGAGGGGCAAACCTTGCGCTCGAGCGGACCCTATTTTGCAAGACTCCACGCTCAAGCGTCAGAAGTCTCGCTTAGGCGTAAAATTCATACAACCAATACTTTTACGGAGCTTTGCAGTCCACTCGAAAGACCAAAGTTGCGCTCAAGCGGAGAGCCCTGTTTCAGAGATTTTGAAAATATGCTTTATGTTTCGTTTTCTGTTCTTTTTCACTTCTAAGCACTCTTAGGCCTTGTTTGTATCCCCTAAAAAAGTTAAAAAGTCAAAAAGTCACTATCTTATTTAAGTCACATCATCTTATTTAAATCACATCGCCTCTCTATTACATCACTTCAAATCCAACCCAAACCCAACCCATATTTCATAACAAGTCAAAAAGTAAATTTATTTAGAATATCCCAAACAACTCCTTAGGCATGCATTGAGCATTATAAATGAACTAAAAGGATAAGAAAGAGGCCTAAGAGAAATAAATAAATTAAGAACGGATTGGATCGCTTGTGACCCAATGTGTTATGAAATGTGTAGCGTCGAGCGCAAGGGCAAATCCATCGGCAGAACACTGTGAGTAATATCTTAGTAAGAGTGTGTTGAAATATGCTACTTTCCAAATGCCCACTTCTGTATGAGTTCTACGGATTTGTTAAATTGAATCGAATATTCGTTATGCCAATGATCAAATAAGGCCGTTGGAATATGATTATGATTATGATATGCTTATGATTTGACAATGATGAAATGCACATAAATACGAATGATTGGGCCAAAGGCTATTTTACACAAATGATTAGGCCAAAGGCCGTTTGACACGAATGATTGGGCCAATGGTCGTTTGACATGAACGAATTGGGCCCGAGGCCGATTGATAAGAAGGAATTAGGCCCGAGGCCGTTTGATATGCTTGGGCCTGAGACCGTTTGATGTATTAAATAGAAACATGAAAGGGCCTAAGACTGTCCGTTATGTCCGTAACGAATTATATTCATGTAATTTCCTTATTTTGATATTATTCACTAGGCTTGCGCTCATTCTCATTCATATGTATGTAGGTGAGCAAAGTGATGTCCAAATCTAGCCTCAGTGAAGAAAGTGAGAGGAAGTCAAGTCTTGTGGAGTCAACCCAAATGTCTCACGCACGAGACTTTGTTTTTGTTCTTTTGTTCACCCTTTTTGCTATCTTGATGAATACATTGGATCACCTATGTACATAAGCCTTTTTTTGTTTGGCTGACTGCATATTTGAAAGTTCCTGGATGTATAAGATGTTAACTCTATTTATATGTGTGAATTATTATGGAATGTTTTGCTTGGCCATGTAAGGACAACTCATTGGACAAAAATTTTAAATCTTCTTCCGTTTTGACCCCTTATTTCTATTGAAATATGTTTAATGAGGATTGAGATCGCAAGTAATTTCTTGATTACTGGCCGGTTATGACCTTAATCCATAGGAGTGGGTTCGGGTCATAACAAAGTGGTATCAGAACACGAGTTAATAACTCACACACTTGTCTAAACGAGCAATAAGCATCTAGAAAAGATCTAGGATGCATTCATGTAAGAAGTATGAACTTAAAGACATTGAGAATATGCTTAAATGTTTCGAAACGATTGACTATGTGTTATATGTTTTGTGATACTTGTATTGTGAATTATTTGAATACGTATACTCTTTTTTATATGCGTACTTGTGAACATTTTTGTATAAAGAATAATGCAAGTTTAATCAGATAATGGTGAGAACAAGAGGTGATGAGTAAAAGGAGTCCTCTACTGCCAAAATGGATAGGATGGAAAGATTGATACAAGATATGGCAAAAACATTGAGGCAACAACAACAGTAGCAGCAATAGTGGCAACAACCACATCTTTCGCCTCCATCTCCAGTGCCGACTGTACAAGATCCACAGAATGATGACCAAACAATTGCTCTCACCAAAGAGTTTAAGAAAATGAAACTACCACAGTTTCATGGAGGATTGGATCCACTGAAGGCTGAAACATGGGTCCTTGGTATAGAAAAGTTATTTGAAGTGTTTCCTTGTTTAGAAACACAGAAAATATTGTTAGCTACTTTTACACTTGAAGATGAGACGAGAAGGTGGTGGATGTTGATGCGAGAAAGCAATAAAGATATTGGTTGGGCACGGTTCTTGGAAATTTTTTACGACAAATACTTTCCACAGTGTGTTCGTGACAATAAAGTGTCGGAGTTCATGGAACTTAAACAAAACAACATGTCAGTAGCTGAGTATGAGGCCAAGTTTACTGAATTGGCCAGATTTGTACCACATATGGTCGATACTGACTATAAGCGAGGCATTTTGAATGAGGGCTTGAGATAATATTTTAGAGAAGGTGAATGTGCTTAAGCGTAAACCTATCTTTGCGGTGTTAGACCGGGCCATAATATTAGAAGCTAACATAGCCAGGTAGGCCAAATCATCAACTAATTGGAAAAGTAAAAGGTAGGGATTCTTTCAAAGAAACAAAATATGAGCTCCTCAAACACTTCAAATTTTTCCATAGATACGTACCCAATGTGCAACCAATGTAGTAAAAGACATTGTAGGGTTTGCTACCGTGTATCAGGGGCCTATTTTAAGTGTGGTAAAACAGGACACTGCAGTCGGGATTGTAATGTCGAATAGTGGAAAATTAGTGCTAGCTCAAGTATGTCGAACCCAAAATGGGAAACACTACGAGGCCTACTACCACGGAACACCGTGAGGCAATAGAGAGTCTTTGCGCTCGTTCCAAAAGATACACGGAATACAAAAGCCGTTGTCTTAGGTACTATCTCTATATGCAATCAATATGCTTTTGTGTTAATTGACTCTAGGTCAACACACTCCTTTGTAGCTTATGCATTTGCATCTAGATTGAGTAGACCTCTAGAATCATTGTCATATCCATTATGTGTATCTGCTTCATCTGGGGAATCTGTGTTGTGTATATCTATGTGTCAATCTTGTGATATCGTGTGGGAATACTACCTTGTATGTAGATCTATTACCCTTGGACTTTAGACATTTTGATGTAATCCTAGGCATGGTGGCTATTTAAACATTGTGCCACCATCAATTGTGTAGCAAGCGGGTTGTATTTAGACCACTTGGCGGGAAGAAATTGTGTTTATGGGTAGCGAGGTAGTGCCTCGACCTTATTTGATATCTGTAATGAAAGCACGTAAATTAATCGGGAAAGGGTGCTAAGGTTACTTATGTTGTGTATTGACTAAACAATCATGAATGTTGAATTGAATAGTATCCCTATTGTTAGCGAGTTTCGGATGTATTCCTAGATGAATTGCCGAGACTTGGTTGTGAGAGGGATAGAGTTTACTATTGATATTGTGCGGGCACTCAACCTATCTCAAAGACCCCTATAGAATGGCTCTTCTTTGAAATGAAAGAATTAAATGAACAATTGCAAGACTTACTTAACAAAGGGTTTATTAAACAAGTACTTCACCATAGGGTGTGCGGTATTGTTTGTGAAAAAGAAAGATATAACCTTGCTTTGTGTATTGACTACCGTGAATTGAACAAGGTAGCGATAAAGAATAAATATCATTTACCTCGTATTGGCGACTTATTTGATCGATTACAAGGCTGCAAGTGTTTTCTAAAATTGATTTGAGATTTGGGTACCACCGATCAGAAGGTAAAGCGAGAATATGTTGGAAAAGCGCATTGAATGAGGTATGATCATTATGAATTCCTTGTTATGTCGTTTGGAGTAACTAATGCCCTGCGGCATTTATAGATCTTATGAACCGAATTTTTAAGTCTTACCTCAATGAATTTGTTGTAGTTTTTATTGATGACATTACGATATATTCAAAGAGTAGACTTGAACATGAACAACATCGAGAACCGTCTTGCGGACACTTTAGAGAGAAGTTATTTGCTAAATTAAAGAAATGTAAGTTTTGGTTGGATGAAATTATTTTCTTGGGCATGTCATTACTTGAGATGGGATTTTGGTAGACCCACGAAGATAGAGGCAATTGTAAGTTGGCCTACACCAACAAATATATGAAGTTCGCGATTTCATGGGCCTAGCTAGGTACTCTGAAGGTTTGTGAAGAACTTTTCAAAAATAGTCGTACCTCTTACCCAATGACACGTAAGGACAATCAATTAAATGGAATGATGAAAAAGAATCGCCTTTCAAGAATTGAAAACAAGACAAACCTTTGCACCAATTTTAACATTGCCCTCGGTATGGAAAACTTTAAGATATATAGTGATACTTTTTATAAAGGTTTAGGTTGTGAATTAATGCGAGAATGGAAGGGTGATTGCTTATGCCTCTCGGCGATTGAGGCCACACGAGAAGAACTACCCAACACATGACACAGAATTGGCGCGATGTTGTGTTTGCCTTGAAAATCTGGCAACATTACTTATGCAGGGCAAAATGTGAAGTCTACACAAATCATAAAAGTTTAAAGTACTTCTTTATTCAAAAAGAGTTGAACATCGACAAAGAAAATGGCTTGAACTAATAAAAGATTATGATCTTGATTCAATATCATCGAGGGAAAACCAATACAATTGCTGATGCCTTGAGCGGAAAATCGAGGAGTTTAGCTTGCTTACTTACTGAACATAATGAAATCTTGCGAGATTTTGAGAGAACTGAGATTGAAGTTGTGTTACACAAACAAGCTAGATTGATAGCCACTATTTAAAATTTGAGCCAATAGTTAATAAAGTTAAGTAAAAGTAAAAAGATGATGAGTTCCTCAAGAAAATAATTGATGAGTTTGAGACAAATCCGAAATCAGAATTCAGCATTGATGGTAAAGTGTTGAGATTTCAAAACTGAATGTGTGTCCTAAACATTCCTGAACTAAAGAGGAGAATCCTAGATAAAGCTCACAAGTCGGTGTTTGCTATGCATCCAGGTAACAACAAAATGTATCAGGACTTAAAGCAAAGCTATTGGTGGCCCAAAATGAAGAAGAAAATTGCAGAATATGTGTCCAAGTGCCTTACATGTCAGCAAGTTAAAGCTGAACATCGAAAACCAGGCGATCTACTTCAACCTCTCCTATTCGGAATGGAAGTGGGAGCATGTGACCACGGACTTTGTTGTTGGTCTACCACGAACTCCTCAAGGTATGGATTCCATTTGGGTTATAGTTGATAAATGACCAAATCTGCACATTTTTAGGTTAGAACTACATTTGATGCCTGTCGATTAGCCATTATGTATGTTGTGAGATTGTTCATTTGCGGAGTTCCGATTATCTATCGTGTCGGACGGAGACCGAAGTTTGTATCTAGATTGTGGAAAAGCACATGAGGACAATGGGAGCAATTGAGGTTGATCTGCGTTCCACCCACAAGCAGACGGGCAATCAAAGCGAACCATACAAACCTTGGAAGACATGCTCGAATGTGTACTTTAGATTTCTAAGGAGTTGTGAAAATTATTTACCACTAGCTGAATTTGCATACAATATGACTTCCATGGCGACATCGGTATGGCACCATATGAAGCATTGTATGGTAGGAAGTGTAGATCACCAATTTGTTGGGCCGAAGTCAAAGATAGAGCTTTACTTGGGCGAAATTGTGCAAGACACCTTGGAGAAGATTAAAATCATCCAACAAAGGCTTAAGATAGCATAGAGCCGACCAAAAGAATTATCACGGATGTTAGAAGACCTCTTGAGTATGAGGTTGGCGATCACGTCTTTATCCGTGTGATTACGATGAAGAACCAATCAAGATTTGGTAAGAAAGGTAAATTGTCACCCCGATTACATTGGGCCGTTTAAATTTTGGAAAAGCTTGGTCCGATTGCTTATAGGGTTGCTTTGCCCTTGGGATTGAACAAATGCACAACGTGTTCCGCGTATTGATATTGAGGGTTATCTTTAAGATCCATTTCATGTGATTGATTACCTTTGGATAGCTCTTGATGAAAATATGGAATACGAAGAATGGCGAGCAAATCATTGGTGACAAGTGAAACAATTGAGAAATAAGTCCATCCCAATGGTAAAGGTAGAATGGAAAGAACACTATGGAAAGGACTTTACATGGGAAAAAGAAAATGAGATCGACTCGCTATCTACATTTGTTTTTGAGCGGAGGTAAAATAAGTTTGGAGGACCAAACTTCCTAAATGAAAGCGCAGATTGTGATAACCTGTCCGTGTTATGCAAATTAATCCTAATTATGACTATAATTATGAGCTTGATATGATTTTTAAAGTTAATTATGTGATTATTTGTGTTTTTGAAATTTTATCTATTCATCGTAGGAAGATACATTTGAATATCTACTATAAAATTTAATTAAAGGTCCTAGAGGCGATAAGCTGAAATTGACTCGTGTTTACGCATTTAGCATGATTTTTAGAGCCTACGGTGAAATTTAATTAAAAGTTGATTAAGTATCAAAATAATTAGATTAAATGATTGAATTAGACACAATTAATTAACCTTAATCAAGGTTGATTAGGCAAGCATATATATAGGCCCATTTATACTTAAGCTCTCCATTTTTCTTGAGCTCAAAAATCAAACACACTCTAGAGAGAGAGAAGTCGATTGTAAGAGAGAGGAGCACAAAATTGGAGCTTTGAACTAAAAGCTTAAGAATTTGGAAGCTAGGCTTAAGAATTAGCTATAATTTGAAGTATTGGAGCTCTTAGGTGAGTAATTGAACTCAACTTCATGAGTTTAAGTTCATAATTAAGTGAATTCAAGCAAGATGTGCAATTAAGAGCAAGAATTGAGTTGATTGTAATGAATTTGAAGTTAATATGTACATGCATGTGAGGATTAGCCACAAATTTGCATATTTGACTATGAAGCGTGTTAATCATGTTGTATTGAGGTTGTTTCACACATGCATGTAAGAATTTCCATATGTTGAAGCTTGATTTCAAGCCTTGAAGCTTGTCCATGCAAGATACAAAACATGAATTGTGTATGTATAAGCTTATGATTTGAAATTTGTTAAACCCATAGAATTTTGAACTATGGTTGAAGGGTTCTCTTCAAATATTTGTTTTTGAGAGTATTCTTGCATAATTGTGTGAGTTATACTCGAATTAGACCTTTGGAATTGTGTTTTAAGCTTCAAACAAAATTCTGGAAAACCCATAATTCGACCTGTCCGCTCGAGCGAGAAAAGTCTTGTTCGAGCTTGAAAATCAAGCTCTCAGAAGTTTTATAGTAAATTGCACGGTAGCTCGAGCGGCAAACCTTGCGCTTGAGCGGACCCTGTTTTGCAAGACTCCTCGCTCGAGTGTCAGAAGTCTCGTTCAAGCATAAAATTCATGCAATCAATACTTTTATGGAGCTTTGTAGTCCGCTCGAGCGACCAAAGCTGTGCTCGAGCGGAGAGTCTTGTTTCAGAAATTTTGAAAAAATGCTTTATGTTTCGTTTTCCGTTCTTTTTCACTTCTAAGCACTCTTAGGCATGCATTAAGCATTGTAAATGAACCAAAAGGATAAGAAAGAGGCCTAAGAGAAATAAATAAATTAAGAGCGGATTGAATCGCTTGTGACCCAATGTGTTATGAAATGTGTAGGGTCGAGCGCAAGGGCAAATCCATCGGCAGAACACTATCAGTAATATCTTAGTAAGAATGTGTTGAAGTATGCTACTTTCCAAATGCCCACTTCTGTATGAGTTCTCTGGTTGTTAAATTGAATCCAATATCGTTATACCAATAATCGAATAAAGGCTGTTGGAATATGATTATGATTATGATATGCTTATGATCTCAAGTATGAAATGTGTATAAATACGAATGATTAGGCCAAAGGCCGTTTGACACGAATGATTGGGCCAAAGGCCGTTTAACATGAACGAATTGGGCGAGGCGATTGATAAGAAGGAATTGGGCCGAGGTGGTTTGATAAGAAGGAATTGGGCCCGAGGCCGTTTGATGTATTAAATAGAAACATGAAAGGGCCTAAAGTCGTCCGTTATGTCCGTAATGAATTACATTCATCTAAATTCCTTATTTTGATATTATTCACTGGGCTTTCGCTCATTCTCATTTATATATATGTAGGTGAGCAAAGAGATGTCCAAACCCAATCTTAGTGAAGAAAGTGAGAGGAAGTCAAGTCTTGTGAAGTCAACCCAAATGTCTTACGCACGAGACTTTGTTTTTGTTCTTTTGTTCACCCTTTTTGCTATCTTGATGAATATATTGGATCACCCATGTACATAAGCCTCTTTTTTTTTTTTTGGCTGACTGCATATCTACAAGTTCCTGGATGTATAAGATGTTAACTCTATTTATATGTGTGAGTTATTATGGAATGTTTTGCTTGGCCATGTAAGCCTGACTCATTGGACAAAATTTTTAAATCTGTTTCGTTTTGGCCCTATTTCTATTGAAATATGTTTAATCGAGATTGAGGCCGCAAGTAATTTCTTAATTACTAGCAGTTATGATCTTAATCCATGGGGGAGTTGGTCATGATAATTGTAGACAAGCTGTAAAGAGGATGAGGAGTCGAGTGGCGGCAGCGACAATAGTGGCGGCAGTTCTAGTAGCGTAGTGGATGGTAGAGGCATAAAGCCAATGACAGTTGCTCTAATAATAAAGGGCGGTGATGGATGAGAGAAAGTTTAGAAAGAGATGGTTGGGGTTTAAAAATGGAGAGAGAGAGAGAAAAAAAAAAGAAAAGAAAAAAAGTGTGGTGTGCATAGTGTGGTGCTGTATATATGATATATATATATATATATATGTAGGGTATTTTGATCTTGTCTCGGCTTGTCCTTATGGACATAATAAAATAGCGGTTGGACCTTTAGGCAAGAAAAATCCAAAATTGGATTTTTCACCCGAATCCTTAATTAAATTGATTTAATTTTTATGTAAACAATATGTAATTGTCTAACAAAATGAAAATTTTGAATCATCAAAATAAACGATAATGAGGCTTTGGATTGTCTCAGTTGGACTAGCCAATGGATAATCAATCCACCCATTCAGGTCCATCTCGACGATCCAAACCGTTAAGGTGTAGGGCTTGTTGATTATCTCATACCTATAAAAAATTACGTTAATTAGATATAAATAGTTATTTGATCATATCATATTCGTATGAATAATTTATTTTTAAAATTAAAATTCTTGTTGATACAAATTTAATGATTATATGATTATTAATATTTGAATAACGTAATTTGTTATAAAAAATAAAGTATTTAATGAGTTCTACGTTAAATGAATCAAATTATCAATATAAATTTTGTGATAAAC
Organism: Camellia lanceoleosa; assembly: GCA_025200525.1. Taxonomy (NCBI): domain Eukaryota; kingdom Viridiplantae; phylum Streptophyta; class Magnoliopsida; order Ericales; family Theaceae; genus Camellia; species Camellia lanceoleosa. Next base: position 130,787 of record JANUSC010000458.1, read on the forward strand.
TCACAAAAATCCAAAAGCACCACATCTTGGGCGGGAGAGAAGGCACAGCCAGTTATATACCCCATGGCCTGGACAGCGACTGGAGGTATCCATTCCATATACTAATAATGAGTCCAAACAAAACCAGAGTTGATAAGAGTCTCATTATCATTCCGATAAGGCCTTTCGACGTGGCGGAATCTCAAGTATTTTTCTCTTTCTTCTTCTTAACTCTTCCTACTACTACTCAAAAACAAAACCCACATTTCTTAGCTCTCCGATCATCGGTTTCTCAGGTAATTTTGTATTGTAATCTTTCTGTTTGATCAAATTCCCAACTCAATTCTATGCTTATTTTTTTATAACTATTGTCTTCAGATGCAGCTATGTCCACCACCAAGATCTACATAGTGTAAGTTAATCCATCTCTCTCTGTCTCTCTCTAGAAATGTATGTTGAATTGAATCTGATTCTTGTTTGCTGTTGCAGATATTACTCGTTGTATGGGCATGTGGAGATTATGGCACGACAAGTACAGCAAGGAGCTAATGCGGTTGAGGGTGTTGAAGCTATTCTTTGGCAGGTACTTTGTTTCTTGTCAATGGCCTCTCCAAAATTCTATGTGAGAAATGATTACTTTAATTAAGAATGTTAGGAGTTGCTTTTAATAATTTGAATCAGTATCACCACAAAATTCGAATACTTTTAGTGATTTATGTTTTGGAATGCACGTTTTGAAATAGGATAATGCTTGTATTTCAAAATGATGAATATTGTGATATCCCAAATTTTGTCTATTTATTTCCTTGAAAGTTTTCTTATGAAAATAAAATTAAAAATAATCAAATATAATGAACCAAAATCTAGAGAGAGTTAAAGTTTTGGAAGGATAAAATGCATAAAAATTAAAAAATTAAAAGTTTTTACATTATCAAAATCTAATGGTGAAAGGGTTTAATCATCAAAAGAAAGTTTCGTTAAAAGTATCTTGAATTGTAATAGTGTAATATACACAAGTCTATCTCTATCTTATCATATTTTATAGCATGTAGTTTTTTTGTTCCTATTCCTGTTCCATGTATCTGAATAATCTGCGTCCTAAATAACATAAATTTGAATGGAATAGGTGCCGAGACACTCCTAGCAGGGTACTCGAAAAGATGAAGGCTCCTGATAAAGCAAATGATGTGCGGAGATCAGGCCAGAACAGCTTCTGGATGCTGATGGCTTCATCTTTGGCTTTCCCTCTCGTTTTGGGGTGATGGCAGCCCAATTCAAGGCATTTTTTGATGCCACTCATGAGATATGGGCTACCCAAGCACTTGCCGGCAAACCTGCTGGAATCTTCTGGAGTACCGGTTTCCATGGGGGGGGGCAGGAGCGTACTGCGTGAGTTTTCTCATTCTTCTTCCTCTTATGCAGACCCATTTGAGATATTTTTGTTTTGAGGCTTTCCAATTGTTTCATTTCTATCTAACTGACTCCTTTTGTGGTGAAATTGCAATTTCAATGACTGCCTACATTATTTTATGTTTAATCGCCTCACTGATATGCCTACCTTGCATTACCTTTGATCAATTTGTTTTGCTGATTCCTCATTGAATTTGTGATGTTTTCTCATTCCAGGATGTTTCTTTATTGGCTGCATAAGAGATTTCTGAATTCATTCCAAAGATTCTTTTGATTATTGATTTATAATTGTTGTGGGTGTTTTGTATTCTACCAGGTCTGAGTTTATGACCCATTTGTGACCCACTGCTAGGTCCAACCCGACTCTTGTTGTATTTAGATATTATGGATTATTTTGGGGATTAGAACTCTTGTTACTGGCAGCTTAGATACAGTTGCTTCTTGTAATTTCTGTTTCTTTTGATACTTGATAGGATAATAGCTGAACCACTTAGATGTTCGTGTTCTTATGTGATTGCTCTGTTTTACTTTCTTGTTTCCGTTTGTTCCCATCACAACAATAATAATGGATCATGTGTGGATTAATTGCACGATGTTTAACACACTATAGTTTGCATAATTTCTGATATAGGACTGTTCATTCTTCTTTTTTCGGCTCTTTCAGATTGACAGCTGTAACACAGTTAGCCCATCACGGAATGATATTTGTCCCTCTCGGCTACACCTTTGGGAGTGGCATGTTTGAGATGAATGAGGTGAGGGTGGATCTTCTTATGGAGCTGGAACTTATGCGGGAGATGGATCTCGTCAGCCCACAGAGCTCGAACTCCAACAGGCCTTTCATCAGGGTAAGTACGTAGCTGAAATAACAAAAAAGCTCAAACACAAGAACCTTCCTGCATAGTGTGTATTTCAGATATTGTAAAATATGACAGTAAACAGCATATCCTACTGGAAATAAGAAATGGAAAGTTCTACAGTATACTCTATACACAAAGTTTTACATTTCCAGCAATAGTGCCCCTAATTGTAGTCCATAATGTCTATAAACCTCTGAAATATTATTAGAAAAGATTTGATAATTAAATTTAACAGAATCGGATCATAGATGGAGCAGCTACTGAAATCAGATCATGAATCGGATCATCTGTTAGTTATGATCTTGTGTAATTCTGTTATGGGTTCTATCTGTGACCCTGCTTATGGTGTGGAAGCTACTGAAATTTTTATCCTGAAATTTCCTATTTCTGCCACATGAAAATAAGGGTATCTATGGAAAGAATTTGTGAACAATAATAATAATAATAATAATTGTGTTGGTAATACAGAAAGGATGATTAACTGATCCTATATAATTAGTGAAGAAATCACTCATGCCTTAATTCCATCCCAGGGTTACTGCAATAATTTGAACTCTCAAATGATGCAAAAAAAATTTAACGAGGACATATGTGACCCATCACAAGTCCGTTTAATGATCTAAAATAATATAGTCTATTTTCAAAAATATAATTATCGTCCATTTTTATAAGACAAACACGATAAAATAAAAATGTTACAATTATTTAATCGATTTATTTTATTTATAGATTATATAACTAAGGATCTTACAAAATGAAGGGCTTGTGTCTCATAATTTGACTTTCTAGTGCCATGTTTGATATTGTTTTTGTTTTAATTTTCTTTTCTCAAAAATTGGAGGAAAAAAGCAACTAATTCCAAAATTGCCTAAAATGTTTGGTTTGGCTTTCAAAAACTTGTTTCAAAATTTTTTTTAAAAAAAAATTAAAAATTAGTTTCATGAAAAAAAGCAAAAATATCAAAAGTATTTATCATTTTTATATAGTTTTATCTTTTTAAAGGGTATAAAAAAAATTTAAAAATATATTTTACATGTTTATTTTTGTCTTTCTATTTTTTCCAAAACAATTCAAAAAAAAAAAAAAGAAACACAAACCAAACATTCTGGAAACTGGTTTTGAGAAAATTTCTGAAGACACCCCAATATTTATTAAACTTTCAAGTAAATTAAAAATCACCCTTTGAGAAATTATATCATTTTTATTAAAAATGTATATTCACTCTCCATATTTGAGAAATTACATCTCACCATTATACATAATCAATGGCCCATCTCCGTTAATCAATCCTTACGTCTAATTTACAAAGTTTATAACGTAATTTTTTCAAAAATATTTATATTAACATTTATAAAGTTAAACACTTTATTTTATTTTTTATTTTTCCTATCTCACCTTATTCTCCATTTTCTCTTGACTAGCAACACTATTTTACCTAACCATCATTAATATTTACAAGCATTCGGTGTCCCTAAAAACAATTGGAGTGGTGCTCAAAAAAAAAAAAAAACAATTGGAGAATATTGTAATAGTGTATAGACAGGAATTTGATAGTGTATGATTAAAAATGAAGGTAATATGATAATTTTATGAGCTACTTATTAATTAGTTCTATTAACTAAATTTATTTATCCACAAATCTTAATAAATTTATCACTCTAAATTTATTCATAAAAATAAGAGAAACTTATCGATAAGACTTAATGGATAATAAATTTCAAAAAATTGTTCTACCACAAAACATGAAAATGAATTTTCACAAACTTATCAATTACATTTTCAAAAAAAAAAAAAAAGGTGAAAATGATATCAATTAATGCCTGCAAATGGCATTAGACATAGGGTGCAATTTGGCCGGTGTAGCACTTGTGCCTTTTAAGGCTTTTGGTAAATGTATTTGGACTCTTCATTCTATTTTGGGAACCTTTGGTGTGTTTGTTGGAAGTCCCACATCAGTTACAAGACACATTTTAAGATGGACAAACTTCTATATATAGGTGTAAGTGCATAAGGTTAGCTTACCAACTTCTATCGTTCTTTCTTGGTTTAATGAGCCATTACGAACCAAGCTTGAGTTATAAATTTTAGTTGTGCCAAGCTGGATTTTGGCCATAGTTCCATACGGATTTTGGCCATAGTTCCTTCGCCAAAGTTGTGTTATTTCTCGAGGGCTTTGTGGTGTGTGGTGGAGATCGAGTTTCAACTCTTTTCATCTTCTCCGTTTGAGCTTCAAATTTGAGGTAGGGATAACCTACTCCTCTTTATGAGCTTTGTCTTTAAATTTTAGCATTTTGATATGTTGGGGGTTGTTGTGTAATTTTGGAAAAGTTTGGGACTTTTGTGCAATTTTACAAAAGTTGGAGTTTTATTTATAATAAATCTATATGCATGTTTAGCATAGAAATGTTGGAATTAGGAATGTATGGGGTTAAAGGATGTAATGGGGCAATTTACTGTTCACCTAATTGAAATGTTGATTTTATATTCATTTTGTGCATTTATTTTCTGTTAGAAATAACTGCTTTGGGCTATCGGTGGAGGATAGTCTTGATTGTTGTAGTCAATGCATGATGATTATGCAAACTAAAACTAATCCTTTGGAATGTGTCATTGAGTATAGCGATTGAAAGAATACATTAACTTTATGTATTGATTGATGATGTGTATAATAATTGTTTATATGCATTGTGTTGTGTTGGAGGAGATAGGGGATGTACTCCGCGGTTTAGGGGAAAATAGGGGATGGACCTCTAAACCGAATATTGTTTGGGAGGAGATAGGGGATGGACTCTGTAGATACAGCTCATATGCTTATCTTTGAGAAGTATAAATACAACTCATATGCTTATCTTTGGTGGTGTGATATAGTTCTTATACTTATCTGTTGATGTGTTGATATAGCTTATATGCTTATCCGTTGATGTGTTGATATAGCTAGTATGTTTATCTATTGTGAAATGGGAAAATGTTTAATATGAGTTACTGTCTCATATAGATTATTTGGTCAGGTTCCGAACCATGGTTATGAATTGAGAATTGTAAATGAATGGAAAAAAATGAAAGCGTAATGTGTTATGAAAGAATGTAAAAGTGTTAACCATCTATTAAACTGTTAATCTTTTAGTCATTGTTTATATTTGGTTTAGTGTATTTCTCTTTGGTGTTAGCTCACCCTATACGGAATATCATCTTGGTCTGGTAGCATGCCACCTCAAGGATATAGCTTGGGAGGCTTAAGGCGAGACTTTATTGTCTTTCTTTCTTTTGATGTATTACATGTGGATTCAAGCCAAGGACTTAATGTGTAATTGAGTTAGTACTCTCTTTTTGTAACCAAGTGTTAACTTGGAAAGTTATAACCGTAGGGCATTTGTTTATTATTAACATGTAATACATTTTGTAATGGAATACTCGATGAATAGAAGAAATGAGGGTCTTTTATATATCAATGCATGTTAAGAGTGATGGGTTTTATGTATTATTTTGAGGCGTGACAACTTGGTATCGAGGCGTCTGGGTTGAATACTTTGGCGTGGGAAGTGATTAGGATCACAATGGGTTTGTCTCGCTTGATAGAGACTTCTGTGTAGTGTCATATGCTATGTGTTTAATTGATAACATGCTTATGTGATTATGTGGGTATGGGATTTAATTTCTAGGATGTTGATTGGATCCTTAGGTTTCTGTGAGTCTTGTTAGAAAAGCACTTGATCAATCTTTGTTTCTATAGGAACTCTAATAACGCCTCGGGACTATCATTATCAGGAAAGGAAATTCGTAAGTGCTTATGTGTTTATATACTTACATGGAGTGAATTAAAGTTGTCCATGCATTAGGACGTGAGTGTTTAGTTTCGACACATTTATGAATATGCTAATATTTTTCGTTTCCTTTATTAGGATGTCAGGATGGGGACGAGGACGTGGTAGGCGTGGTAGGCTTGGGAGGCGGGAGGTGCCTATACGGGATGAGATTCCGTCTGAGGAGGGAGTTGGCGAGCCAATGTGGCGAACAGTGGTCAATGAGCTATGGGTGCCTTGGCGAGAGATAGAGGAGCTTTGGGTATTCTCGGAAAATCGAGTTGTAAAGCGGGACCTTCTTTCTTAAAGAGGAGTTCTTAGGTCTAATCCGGACAAGTTTATTGGGGACCCAAAGGAGCCACTTAAGGCGGATGAGTGGTTGGAACAAATGAGTAAGGCGTTCGAGATGCTTGGCATTAGAGACGAGCACGAAGGTGACCTTGGCATCTTTCGGTGAGGAAATCTTGGTCAATGGTGGAAATCTGAAGGTCCGTGTTGGTGGTGCATGGGAGGCTTTTGTAGGGCTTTCAGAGAGATTCTTATCTTCATTTGCTAAGAAGAAGTGAGGATCGGTTCTTAAACTAAGCAGTAGGGTATGTCGTGGCGAGTTTGAGGCTACCTTTACTAACTTGTCTAGGTTTGCACTGAACTCGTGGCGTCAAGAACGCCGTTGTTCGAAGTTTGAGAAGAGATTGAGGCGTGGCCTCAAGTTGAAGATGGAGGACCTTTTTATCGAGAGTATAGGCGTTTAGTGGATCTTCTTGCTCATATGGAGATTATGATGCGAGGAGGATGATGAAGCATCAAGGTTCCAAGAGGAGCCAAGATGGGTGAGTGATGGTAGAAAACGAAGGGTTTTAACCCACAATGGTCTTAGAGTAGCTTTACTAGATCGACCTTTCTAGTGCGAGTCTGAGCTCGGGAAAGGCAATCGAGGAGTTCACTGCTACAAGTGTGGCCATTTGGGTCACAAGGCTTCAGTTTGCCTGAAGAGGCGAAGGGCGAAGCGGCGTCATCTTGGCTCGATCTGAGTCGAGTCGGGTAGAGACCGCGGTTCTCGTGTTGCTCGATTAATAGGCGAGGGCACATGAAGAGGTTTTGCCCAGCGATTGAGTGACACATCTGGTGCATCTGGTTTGAGGCAGACTCAGAGTCATCAGCCAGCTCAGTCAGTTCAGGCCTCGAGGGCCAATCAAGGAGCTTCATCGTCCCAGTCTGTGCAGCAGTCGTATGCTCCTAGAGGTGAGCAAGTGGATCGAGGCTGCGGAACGCGTGTATCTTATTACATGAGGATCTAATCTGAAGCTCCATCAGTTGTGAGAGGTACCTTTCTATTTTGCAATTCGGTTGCGAGTGTGTTGATTGATACGGGTGCATCTCATTCTTTTGTATCTGCTGCATTTGCATCTGTGTTGGAGTTGGAGTTAGCACTATTGGCATCTCCTATTTGTGTTGTGTCACCTATCGGAGGTGAGTTGATTTTGAAACATGGATGTAGAGGTTGTGATATAGAGATCGCTGATTATAGGCTTCCGTTTCCTTTTGTGGTTATGCCCAAGAAGGGCTTTAATGTTATTTTAGGTATGGGTAGTTATCGTCATCACAAGGCGGTTATTGATTACTACCGCGGTCATTTGTTGTCTGTGGCGGGGTGTTTCTATTTCTTGGGGGACCGGGTTGGTAGTGTTTTGCCATAGGGTATGATCACGCGGAATGAATGAGCTTAGTGGTCTACTTGCTAGCTTTGAGAGTGGCGAGTGTGATGAGACCTAGATTGTATTGTCGAAGGTAGTTTGTGAGTATTGGATGTCTTTCCAAGACCTCGTTAATTGCCACCTCACCGAGAGATTGAGTTCTCTATTGATTTCGAAATTGCGCACGGCAGCGATTTCTATGGCACCTTATCGTTTTGCTCCAGCGAGTTGGTTGAGTTGAAAGTTGACTCGAGGAATTGCTAGATAAGGGCTTCATTCGCCCTAGTGTTTCGCAGTGGGAGCACCGCCCTCTTTGCTAAAAAAGATGGTGCCTTGAGATTGTGTATTGACTCTAGGAAGTTGAATCAGACTACGGTTAGAATAAGTATCCTATTCCCGTATAGATGATTTGTTTGATCAGTTGAAGGGTTCCGTTGTTTCTCTAAGATAAACTTGAGATCGGGTTACCACCGGTTGAGGTCGGGAGGAGGATATTCAAGACGGCATTAAAAAGTCGCAGTATGGCCATTATGAGTTTCGGTGATGCCATTTGGACTTACCAATGCACCGCGATCTTTATGGACTTGATGAACCAGGATCTTAGAATTCTTAGACCGTTTTGTGGTCGTTTTAAGTGGACGACATTACGATCTATTCACCTTGGAGGAGCACGAGGAACACTTGAGAGTGGTGCTTAAGTTACTTAGAGCCCATAGGCGTATGCCAAGTTTGGGAAGTGTGAGTTACGGCTTGGGAAGTCAAGTTCTTAGGCCATGTGGTATCAGGGAAAGGGTATCTGTTGATACATCAAGGCCGAGGCAATGCGAGGATTGAGCCTGACCTAAGAGTGTGTTTGAATCCATGATTTTGGGATTATTTGGGTATTCTGGGTTTGTGAAGGATTTCTCCAGATTAGCTTCACCGTTGACTAGGCTGACTTGGAAGGAGTCAATTTGTATGAAGTGAGACTTGTGAAAAGTCGTTCCAAGAGTTGAAGGTTAGATTGACCACCGCTCCGATTTTGATTATTCCGGAGAGAGGGTTGAGTTATGCGGTTTATTGTGATGCCTCACAAGTGGGTTTGGGTTGTGTGTTGATGCAAGAAAGGAAAGTGGTAGCTTATGGCTCACGTCAGTTGAAAATACACAAGAAGAATTACCCTACACATGACCTAGAGTTAGCAGCTGTATCTTTGCCTTGAAAATCTGGAGGCACTACCTTTATAGTGAGAGATTTGAGGTGTTCTCGGATCATAAGAGTCTTTAATATCTGTTTACACAGAAAGACTTGAACTTGAGACAAAGGAGGTGGATAGAGTTTATTGAGGACTACGACTTCGAGTTGCTTTATCATCCGGGAAAGGCCAATGTTGTGGCCGATGCCCTTAGCAGAAAATCCATTAATGATGTAGCTTGTGTAGCCATCCGAGAGTGGGAGATGTTGGAGGCACTTGGCGAGTTTGATTTGCATCTGGGCGAATCTGTTGAGGCTGCGGCCATGTTTTCTGTTGTTGCGCAGCCTACACTCGTGACTCGAGTGTTAGGGGCACAAAGAGGTGACCTTGAAGTAGAATCCCTCAGAAGATCTCGATTGGGAAAGTTGAGAAGGGTTTGCGGTGTATCGACACGAGTGTGAGATCTGAGACCGTCTGTTTGTGCGAGTCTTGCGAGAGGAGGTGCTTGAGAGTTTCACCATTCGCACCTTCTGATTGCATCTGGAAGGCACCAAGATATGTATCGGGATTTGGAGTGCTTGATTACGGTGGTGGGGTATGAAGAGAGATGTGGCAGTTTTCGTGTCTAAGTGTCTTACTTGTCAGCAAGTGAAGGCCGAGCATCAGAGGCCAGCGGGTTTGTTGCAACCCTTGCCTATTGCCAAGTGGAAATTGGAGCATGTCACTATGAACTTTGTTGTAGGTCTTCAGAGAACTCAGCAGGGTAGTGATGCAATTTGGGTGGTTGTAGACGGTTGACTAAGTCGGCGCACTTCATTCCTATCTTGGCGTGAGAGATTGATAGATCATCTTGCCGACTTGTATATTCGGGACATAGTGAGGTTACGGAGTCGGTGACGATCGTCTCGAGATAGAGATTTCGTTTTCTTGCTAGGTTGTGGCGAGTTTGCAGTACTTTGGGTACTAAGTTGACCTTTAATCTGACTACCATCCTCGGTGACAGGCGGTCCGGCGTACTATTGAGATCCTTGAGGATATGCTTGAGGTTGTGTCCTTGACTTTAGTGGGGCGTGGGAGAGGCACTTGCCATTGGTGGAGTTTGCCTACAACAACGGTTTCGATCTAGCATCGGTATGGCACCGTTTGAGGCCTTGTATGGGCAACTGTGTAGGTCTCCATTTGTTGGGCGAGGTGGGTGATGCACCTTTGTTGGGTCGAGTTGGTGAAACAACGGAGAAGGTTAAGCTTATCCGTGGGAGGCTTATTCTGACCAGTCGTCGAAGTCATATCACGGACCGTGGGAGGAGACCTTTGGTGTTTGAGATGGGTGATCATGTCTTTCTAAAAGATATCACCTAGGCGGGGATTGATGAGGTTTGGGAAGAGTGGGAAGTTGTCCCCTCGGTTTATTGGTCCTTTGAGATCCTTGAGAGAATTGGTGAGGTTGCCTATCGTTTGGCTTTGCCGTCGCTTGTCCGGAGTTCATAGCGTGTTTCATGTGGTATGCTTGAGTATGAGCGGACCCATCACATGTATTGGATTGGACCGACTTAGAAGTAGATGAGGATGCCTCGTACAGGAGAGACCGGTTGGTCTTGGATAGGCGGGATCAAGTTACGTGGCAAGACCATTCCTTTGGTAAAGGTTTGTGGAAACATCACGGAGTGGAGGAGGCCACTTGGGAGCGTGAGTTGGAGGTCCGAGAGAAATATTGGATCTATTTGTGGATGTTTGAACATATGTTATATATGTATTGTTGTATTGTTGAACTTTAAGATCATTAAGTATGTCTTAAGTTGTAAAACATTGTAAATATTTTGGTTTATGGAAATATTGTAGAAATGTCTTGATATGGGAGTTGATTGTAATATTGCATAT
>JANUSC010000459.1:0-141391 GCA_025200525.1 Camellia lanceoleosa
CACAAGGGAGGCGACGCCTCTCGGAAGAGAAGAGAAAGAGTTAGGAGGACGTAAATCCATGTCCTTGCAAGGCGTGGAGAATGTTAAGGCTCGTTAAAGAATGGGTAGCCGATGGTGAACTTGCCTTGTTTCCGCTTAATGTCCCTCCAACTAAGAAGGACAAAGAAAGTTTGATTATCGGTTCATCACAAAACCGCCAGACACCCTACTAGGGATTGTTGACTTTGAAAAGTATCTTCAAGAAGAAAGTTGACGAAATGAGTCAAGTTCATAGATGCCAAGAACTGTGGATGTGGAAGGACCCTTATCCTAACCACAAGGAGAAGGGAAAGAATGTACATATATGATTGGCTATCTCGGCTGCGGCGTGATCATGCATATGGCGCCTTACTACAATGAGTTAGAAGAAATTGCAACCGCCAAATTTCCGAGACAAGACCAGAGAGGCAAAATTCGCAGAGGATGCTAATGCCTAGGCCTTGCAAAACTCTAAGTTTCAGGCCTTCTTGACCATTTGGGGCTAAGTTGCCGCCGTTGGAAGCAAACAAAGCCCTCATTAATATCTTTGAAGTGCACCATCAATGATGTAGTTCAAGCGCTTTCCTGATGGCGGGGCGCCATAAACATCATCACTATCGACACCTTTGCAAAGGCCGATCCCATAGTCCAGATGGTTCGCCAACCCATCACGATGGGTTTTCGGCGAAAAAAGATACCAAGGGCCATGTGGTCGTGGACTTAGTAGTTGGTGAGATCCGCTCGCAACCAAGTTTCATGTGATCAAGCGACACAAATTGCCACATGATACTGGCAGAGCTTGATGCACCGATATGGAGCTATCTCGCCGAGTTATCACCGATGCGTGAAGGCAAAGTTGGGAAAGTGCACGTAAACCATGTAAATGCTGCTCAATGCCCATTCGGGGTTGAGGTGGCACACTATTCGATGCGCTTTTTATCGAAGGTCAACGGTGAAACTCCCCAGACCGAAAGTTACAGGAGTAAAATTGCCAAAATGGGAAGGCATTCGATGCAGGGCCGCCGTAAAGTAGTGGGCGTAAGAGGAGCAAAGAAGTCCACAAGTCCTCCGCCCAAGATTGTTAAGGCGGAGGGCGGTAAGACAATTTACTACCTATGATGGGTCTTGAGGTCGCTTCATACCTTAGGAGGATGGCCTCGAGACAAATAAATGTGACGATGACGAGTACTAAGAAGAGTTGTTGAGACGCTGAGCCCGCCGATGCGGCAAGATAGACCCAAACCGAGCAGAGGTGCTCGAGGTCAACCTCGCCGACTTACCAGTAAGCAGCAAGCCCCTGTTCATCAACACCCAATGGCTCCAACAAATAAGGCGTAATTGATAACACCATCAAGCGCACACGGACGCCTTTGTTGGGCATATGATGAGATGCTTGGTCTTGACCCGCCTCTTGTCACCCATCACCGGATACTTTTCCCAACTCTAAGCCAATAAAGCAACATGCTCGAAAGTATCACCCGACCTTAAGGCAAAGATTAAAGAAGAGGTAGAAAAGTTGCCGAGGGCTAAGTTCATCGAGCCTATACAAGACTCCAACTTGGCTAGCAAATATTGTGCTCTGGAGAAGAAGAACGCCGATCGTGGTCTCAGAGACTTTCCCGACCTAAATGAATGAGGCTTGCCCGAAGATGAAGTTTCCATTGCCCTATGTTGACACACGGTTCATTCTATCGCGTCCGTAAGATGTTCTCCTTTATGAATGGGTTCAAGGGTTATAACTAGATCAAAATGGCATCGAAGATGCGTAAAAACGCATTTAGAACACCCTTGGGAAATTTTTTTATACAAGGATGCCCTTCGCTTTGAAAATGCGGCGTAATTACCAACGGCTATGATCGCAGTGTTCCATGATATGTTGCATCATGAAGTGGAAGTATATGTGGATGATCCGTGGTGAAGTCTACCGAGGCAAACCGACACCTTCGCTCATGACTTGGAAAGTTTTTCAATGGCCGCAAATTCTGCCTAAAGATGAGCCCTCTCAAGTGTGCCTTCGGAGTTACCGCCTGCAAGTTCCTTGGCTTTTTTGTACACCGGCGGGGGATTGTAGTAGATGGGAATAAGATTAAATCAATCATGGAGATGCCACCACTACACTCTCAAAAGGCTTTGAAGAAATTCCTAGGCAAAGTGTCATACCTCAAGAGGTTCATTTCGGCCCTTGCTAAGATAACCTTTTCCTTTGGGACACTGCTGAAAGGGAATCACAAGTTTGAATGGTTGCAAGAACACCAGCAGACATTTGATATGGTGAAGAAAGCACTTACAATGATTGCCCTACAACCCAACAAGCCTCTCGTCAGATTGACGCCTACACCTCCTATTGGGGCTCTACTTGTCCAAGACATAGATGGCATTGAGAAGCCGCCTATTACATCACGCAGTCAATGGTGTCGAGTCGCGATATACCCCCATTGAGAGGCATCGCTTAGCCTTAATCTTCACAAATACAGGTTGCGCCACTATATTTTGGAACACCCGATCCATGTGACCCGAGTGATCCGTCCGCTACTTGCTAAGCAAACCCGCCTCGACCGAAGAATGGCAAGATGGCTTTTGGCTCTAGCAAAATATGACATCACTTGTGTTACTCCCAAGGCTATTAAGAGCCAAGCACTTGCAGACTTATCGCCCAATTCCCATCTCAGTGAACAAGAACCCGCAGAGGTATTCTACCAAAGTGTCCATGTCTCAAAGAAATGCAGCTGAGGCTTATTGGGACTTAAAATTTGATGGAGCTGAGCTGAAAGGCGAATCGCATAACACTAACTAGTGAAGGAGAGAAGTTTCATCTATCATATAAGCTTGATTTTGAATGTTCAAACAACGAGGTCAATACGAGGCGTTGATATCAGCCTAATCGCCTAAAAGAAGGGACTCCAAGTTGAAAAATTTTGGGCGACTCCGAAGTTAGTTGTCGTGCAAACAATGGGTGATTTCTACTTAAAGGAGCCTCTGCTCAAATTTTAAATAGATAGTACACAAGACATGTAGAAGGACACGTGGTACATTCACTGTGGCTCAAGGCGCATTATTCCATGTGATCCTCTAGGACACATGTCCTCTCTCTATTTGGCCACTTGGTGTGCTCTTGGTACCAAGGAAAAGCCTATAAATAGGACCCATTTCCCAAGGTTCAACAAGAGGGATTTTGGGGGTTTTGGGGAGAAGCCGCCTATTTTGGCATCGCCATACATTTCTTTTTGAGCTACTTGCTTCACCTCACCCACCGACACTCTCCAACTTCCAGACAGCTTGTCAGCCATTTTCAAGCCACTTCCACCATGCTTGGACCATTAGCATAGTTTACCTCTCTAATCACCTTCCCTAACCTCGAACCCCTTTACATTTCGGCGACTCATTGGGAAGGTCAAGTTGTTGATGGTTCATACCCGCAGGGTTTACGACCTCACCGGAAAAAATGGCAGATGATGAAGTTCAAGAAGGCTCTTGAAATGGCGAGCAAAGACATGTGGAGGACCGTGACCACAAGTGTTGTGATTGAGGCGCTCACCACCCAGATACGCAGAGGAGATCCCGGCACTTTGCAAACTCTCACCGAGGTCAAGATGGCTATGGCTTCTCGACCAGCCTCCAACAAGAAGCACCTCGCCCATAGTAGTCCCAAACCCAAAGGTCTAACCTGCTCCTCGAGGTTCATGTTCGATCCAGTGCCTCGGTGGTACTTCAAAGTGAACGGCGGCCTCGTTCACCTACTCAGAGCAGATCGACCATTCCTACCACTCACTTTTTACTCTAGCCGATGTACAAGTTATGCTCGAGCAAGAGCGTAGCAGAAGCAACTCCCATCTCTCCACGACTCGTATGTGAGGGCCCCATACTCGTGAGATATTGACCATGCCATACCCAACTGGGTATACAGTGCCCAAGTTTATTAAGTTTGATGGGAAACAAGGCAATGCCAGAGAACAGGTGGTGAGGTTCATTGAAACTCTTGGTATCCATAGCAAGGACCACTCGCGCTTTCGGAGTTCTCCAAGTCCACTTATCGAAAGGGGTTGCACCGGTATAGGATCTTGGCTCCCAACTCGATGAAGAGTTGGGAGGAGATAGTGAACAAGTTCTACACGAAGTTCTTCCAAGTCCAAGAGAAAGTTACAAATTTCACCCTCAAGAGATGTCTAAAAGGAGGGCAAAGATATACCGACTATTTTAAGCGGTTCCAAGATAAGGCTATCGACCGCCATGAACCAAAGGACGAGGCCCATTTAGTTAGCATATGTGAGGGTGTCACACGCGACTACAAAATTTTCTTGGTGAATCATAATCGCCTACCATTTCAAATTTTGATCGAGGCAATTAGGAACCTCAAGACCACCGTCCCTTGCACGTATCTCGTGATACCACCGCTACCCTTGCAAGAGCAGAGTTGTCATGTAACCTCTCGCAGAGTGAGCCACTCAAGGATAGGCGACGCCCTTTCTAAGAGAAAGAGTTATGAGGATGTAAATCCATGTCCTTGCAAACTTGAGAATGTTGAGGCTCGTTACAGAACGGGTAGTCGATGGTGAACTTACCTTGCTCTCCAATTGATGTCCCTCCAACCAAGAAGGACAAAGAAAGCCCGGATTATTGTTCATCACGTAACCACCGCACATCCTACTAGGGACCGCTGACTTTGAAAAGTATCTTTAAGAAGAAAGTTGATTTAAATGAGCCAAAGTTCAAAGATGCTTCAGAATCGTGATGTATGTATGACCCTTATCCTAACCACAAGGAGAAGGGGAAAATGTACATATATGATTGGCTATCTCTGCCCGGCGTGATCAAGTGCATATGGCGCCTTACTATGATGAGTTAGAAGAAATTGCAACCGCCAAATTCCTCGAGACAATACCGCAGAGGCAAAATTGCAGAGGATGCTAATGCCTGTGCCTTGCAAAACTCGCTAAGTTTCATGGCAACAATGAGCTAAGCCGCCAGTTGGAAGCAACAAAGCCCTCATTAATATCTTTGAAGTGCACCGTGATGAAGTTGTCGAGGCTAAGGAGTACGCGCCAAGACATCCAGAAGCTTATGGGCCAAGCATTTTTCAGAGGCGCAGAGCATACCCATTTCCCCATAATCGCCCTCTTTTGTCACAAAGATACATCAATGATGTAGAGTTCGCTGCTTTCCTTGATGGCGGGGCGCCCATAAACATCATCACTAATGACACCTTTGCAAAGGCCGTGTCCCGTAGTCCAGATGGTTCGCCAATCCATCACTACGACGGTTTGGGCGGCGAAAAAAAACCAAGGGCCATGTTGTCGTGGACTTAGCAATTGTGAGATCCGCTTTCAAACAAGGTTCATGTGATTGAAGCGACACAAATTGCCACGTGATACTGGCAGAGCTTGATGCACCGATATGGAGCTATCCTGCCGAAGTTATCACTAACGCGTGAAGGCAAAGTTGGGAAAGCGACAAGAACTATATAAATGCGCCTCAACAATATTTGGGGTTGAGGAGGCACACTATTCGATGCCGCTTTTATCGAAGTTGTTAACGGGTGAAACTCCAAGGTCCGGTAAAGTTGCAGGTGTAAAATTGCCAAAATGGGAAGGCATTCGTGATGCAGGGGTTGCTCCAGAAAGTAGTGGGCAGAAGAGGAGCAGCAAGTCCACAAGTCCTCCGCCCAAGATTGTTAAGGTGCTGGAGGGCGGTAAGACAGTTTACTACCTATGACGGGTCTTGGAGGGCAGGCTTCATACCTTGGGAGGATGGCCCCGAGACAAATAAATGTGATGATGACGAGTCCTAAGAAGAGTTGGTGGAGACGCCTGAGCCCGCCCCTGAATGCGTGCAAGATAGACCCAAACCGCAGCAGGAGGTACTTGTTGAGGTCAACCTTAGCGACTTACCAGGGCAGAGGAAGCCCTGTGTTCATCAAGCGACACAATGGCTCCAACAGCTAAGGCAGAATTGATAACATTATCAAGCAAGACACAAGGACGCCTTTGCTTGGACATACGATGAGATGCTTGGTCTTGAATTCCCTCTTTGTCACCCATCACGTGGATACTTTTCCCAACTCTAAGCCAATAAAGCAACATGCTCGAAAGTATCACCTTGACCTTGAGGCAAAGATTAAGGAAGAGGTATAAAAGTTGCCGAGGGCCAAGTTCATTGAGCCTATACAAGACTCCAACTTGTCCAAAGAAATATCAGGCTCAGGAGAAGAAGAACGCCGATCGTGGTCTCAGAGACTTTCCCGACCTGAATGAATGAGGCCTTCTCGAAAGATGAGTTTCCATTGCCCCATGTTGACACACTTGTGGATTCTACTGTGGGCCATAAGATGTTCTCCTCTATGGATGGGTTTAGTGGTTATAACCAGATCAAAATAGCATCAGAAGATGCAGAAAAAATGGCATTTAGAACACCCTTGGGAAATTTTTTGTATACAGTGATGCCCTTCGGTTTGAAAAACGCGGGGGCAGCCTACCAACGGGCTATGACTGCAGTGTTCCGGTCCGCTACTTGCTAAGCAAACCCGCTTTGACTGGAAGAATGGCAAGATGGCTTTTGGCTTTAGCAGAATATGACATCACTTGTGTTACTTCCAAGGCTATTAAGAGCCAAGCACTTGCAGACTTACTGGCCCAATTCCCATCTGGTGAACGTGAACCTACAGAGGTATCTCTACCAAAAGGGTCCATGTCTCAAATAGCTTGCGCTTGAGGCTTATCGACTTAAAATTTGATGGAGCTTCGAGCCGAGAAAGGCGAGCCGCATAACACTAACCAGTGAAGGAGAGAAGATTCAACTAGCATATAAGCTTGATTTTGAATGTTCAAACAACGAGGCTGAATATGAGGCGTTGATACAGGGTCTAATCGCTGCCCATAAGAAGGGACTTCGCAAGTTGAAAATTTTGGGCGACTCCGAGTTAATTGTCAGGCAAACAATTGGTGATTTCGCTTAAAGGAGCCCTGTGTTGGGCTCAGATCGCACCGCGGGTTCAAGGGTTGCTCACTCAATTTGATGATGTCCAAATCTAGCATACCCCAACACACAACCGCTTCCGATGCCTTGGCTACACTGGGGCAAAGGTGGATATACCAAATGATAGTATAGCCATCGCTATCGAGAAAAGAACAACACCAAAGAAGCAGTTAGTCAAGAACATACAGAGTAAGATGCCGAGGGATGGAAAGTAGATATAATCCAATGTAATGCTTGAAAAAGCCAGGAACAATCGCATCAAGCAGAACTTGTATAATTTTTGCTCCTCGTGAGGAGAGTTGTATTTTCGCCAACAACTTGTCGGGCAAGGTGCGCAGAGACAAGAAGCAACTTACAGACTCAAGTAGATCCATGCTAAGTCTTGTGGAGATGGAGATATCAGTCTATACCGACGAATACGGAGGCAAGGGTATTACTGGCCAGAGATGGAAAAGGAAAGTACTGAGTTGTAGAAGCAATGTGCAAAATGCCAATCCCATCCTAAGGAAGAGGAAGCCCATTTCTTAAGCAGTGAAGAATGGAGGCAGCCATATGTCGACTACCTTGGAAATGGCACACTGCCTGAGAACAAAGCCGATGCAATCAGAGTTAAGAGGCGGGCCCTCCGCTTCTTCCTTGACTAATGGATGAGGCAAATGAGGTGCTGAGGGAAGCCCACAAGACAGAACATCAAGGAGGGCAGCGATTATATGGACATCTCATTCAAATTTCGCCACTATTGACCGACAATGGAAGAAGATGCTAAAAACTTTGTAAGGAGATGCCAATCTCGCCAGAGTTTGGGAACTTGATACATGCACCCATCGCTGAGCCGCACAATATCAAGACCCCTTACCTGTTTACATTAAGATTTGACAACAAGAAGAATCGAAGGCCACAATCAAATTGCCGATCAAGTTAGTACCAAGTGGGTGGAGGCCATACCGATGAGGAAGGCAGATGGGACAGGAGTAGCCAACTTCATCAGAGAAAGCATAATCAGAGGTTTAGCATACCGTAATGTTGTCTAACAATGGAACTCCCTTTGTAAATCGTCATGTGGAAAGACTGCTGAACGCTAGGAATGGCAACGTGGCGGCGGGCGGGCCGAGGATCGCCTCCCGCCCCGATTCCCAAAGATTAAAAATCCCGCCTCACTCGATCCTCACTCAGGAGCCCATCACCCTCTCGTTCCTGTCCCCTAACGGGGATCGGGTTTCCCTGACCCCGAAATATCCCCGAGCTTTTATTTTTTTTTTTGAATTTTGCTCAACAACTCACTTACTAATCAATATATATCACAAATCAAAAAAAAAATTAACGGATCAATATATAATAGATCTAGCAGATCAATTTTGTTTAATATATAACAGATCAATATATAACTAACACAGATTAAAAAAAATTATTCTGAACAATACAGATCAACATCAGATCAGAGAGAGAGAGAGAGAGAGATAACAGATCTGAGTACACCTCCATCGTCTGGCACAGATCTGAGCGATGCCGATGACCAGGCTCTATGGCGAGATCGACGGTGGTTGTGGTGGTAGGTTCGGTGGTGGTGAGAGAGAGATGGACCTTCTGCTCAAGAATAGAGAGAGATGAAGTGGAGAGAGAGAATGAGAAATTGAGGCGAGGAGAAGAGAGAGAGGGGGGTCGGGGCCAGCGGTGATAGTGGCGATGTCGCCGTGTCGTGACTATGAGAGAGTTGAGTTGAGAAAGAGAAGAACGAGAGAGTTGAGAGAAAGTGAGAGAGTTGAAAACGAGAGAGTGAAGAGAGTTGAGAGAGAGAAGATAAGTGTCAGAGAGAGTGAGATAGTTGAGAGTCAGTGAGAGAGAAGATAAGATCAAAAGTGAAATAGATATTTATATAATACAACTAAGAGGAACAGAGGCGATGAATCGGGAAATTTCTATGGGCCGACGAGCCTATTCTCGCCCCTACCCGAAAATTATCGGGATGTATTTTTCAATACTAGCCTCTACCTACGGTGAATAATTTTGGGAAAACCCGATTTATCTAGACAGGTGGTCCGTCCTCGTTGGGCCGAGTTGATATTGCTATCCCCATCAACGCCTACCACCAAGCAAAGACAAGTCTAGTCCATACTACCCCAAGGAATGGACAAGCCGAGGCACCAACAAAACCATCATCCTAATATCGAGTAAAATAATGGATGAAGCGAGGGCACATGGTCCTAATGACTTCAGAGCACTCTAGGCGATAGAACGCCAAAGAGAAAGCCAACTCAGCAACCCCATTTTCCCTAGTGTACGAAGTCCTGTCAGGTTAGCAGCTGAGTTGGCAAGATTCTCAAGAAGAATGGCTATGTCAGCACACTTAGTTCCAGACAGCAGAAAGAATGACATAGAGGCAGATGAAGAAAGAAGAGATCGTGCCTCGCGCATGGGAAAAGTATCATCAATCCATAGCTCGTGCCTACAATCAACCTGCTCAGCACAAGAAGTTCAATAAAGGAGACTTGGTATGGAAGACAGCGGACGAAATATGTGGGGGCAACTAATTCCCAAGTTCTCACCAAGATGGGAAGGCTTGTAGAAAGTTGCTGAGGCAAGCAGCAGCGGGTACTACAAGATGACAAGGGTAGATGATGGGTTCAAATCGCCCTATCATCGCCACGTTGTCAGATGCTCGAGGAAACCATCGACCGCCGTAAGCCTATCCTCATCCACGATAGGTCCAAACCGCTCCTCTCAAAGCCGCCAGTTTGCCTCGGCATTTTCCATGAACTTGCTAGGGTTGGTCATAATCTTCTTAGTAGCAAGGTCGCAAATGAAGCCGGGCGAGTGACTCCAAAGAAGGTTGCTCGCACTATAGATCCGTGAACGCAAAGCAGAAAGGTGCCCGGGTGCAGCCCCGGATGCGGGCGAGAGGGAGCAATCATGAGGAGACCCAAGAATTTAGAAAAGAAACTTTCTCGAGGGCCGAGGGACTCTCACACCCCCGCCAACTTCAATCACCGGAGGGAGATCGTGGAGCGACCAAAGGTCTAAGGACGACACACTTCAAGATGATTGCCCAACAAAGATTGAATGGGTAGATGCAAACGGCGATCGGGTGAACTAGCTCGCGAGAAAGACTAAAGCCGCCGCACCATCATGTCGCCCAAAAGAGGTCATCCATCCGTAGTCTCCAACGCTAGATCTCGAACAAAGAAGGGTATCCATTCTAGTATAAAAATCTTGGGATACCCCAAGGTCACCGGCACTTCCTAAAGTGAGTGGCGACAAGTCTGCCACTGCTCAAAGGTTGTCAAGCTAATCAAGTTAGAGGTCCCAAATGACAAAGAATAATAGTGTGGGTGGCTAAAGTGACAATACCTGCAAGTTGGTCCAAATTTAGAAGGGCTACAACAGAACAAGGAAGCAATGCCACACTTGCACTCTCCTTAGCCATCATGCTCGGAAGTGGGGTCTCGAACCAATGGAGACTCAAGGATCGAGGAACCACCAGATGCGCCCAAAGGGAGGTGGTGCAACTTCCACAGCCTCTCTCATGCCGCTATCTTCCTCGGGGTCTCGGGAAAATCCTCTCCGCCGACAGAGGAACGGTCGGAGTGCACAGAATCACGAGGTTTGAGGCTCAGACTTCTAACTAGGCCGCCTGCAACAACTTCCACAAGAGGGGAACTTCATTTTCTACACCTCCACAACCTGCTCACCAATAGCTTGTGCGCCCCTCAAAGACTTGGTTTTTCTTCAACATTTGAAGTATCACGACAGAGGAACGGTCGGAGTGCACAGACCACGGGTTTGAGGCTCAGCACCTCCAACTAGACCGCCTGCAACAACTTCCACAGCAGGGGGAACTTCATTTTCAGCCTCCACAACTGGCTTAGCATCAGTAGTTGGTGCGGCCCCAGCACTTGGTTCTTCTTCAACATCTGGAAGTACCGCCGGGTCCCGAACTCAGGACTTTGTAATGGGAAGGTCGCTGCCGTTGTCGCCGTCAACTGAGGAAATTCCAATGGCGAGAAGAACCTCTGGGCTTGCATATGGCTTGCATGCTGAAAAGAAAAAAGGATATGTGATTACCGAAGTACATCTAAGAAGTCCAAGGAATGTGATGTAAGAAGTCCAAGGAATGTGATTTCGCTAGTGATGCTTCCAACCCAATTTGCATCTCAGATGTACTTCCACTTGAAGATGTCCTTGTTTTTTAAATATCAAGCCTTTATCAGAGTTCCCTTTAGATACCTTAGGATCCTCAGATGCTTCTTCAAAGTGCTCCTTTCTTGGTGAATGCATGAATTGGCTTACTCGCCATCGCTAATGCTATGTTGGGACGTGTGTGAGATTGGTATATCGCCTTCCAACAGTCTCTAAAACTGGTCTATATTCACCACATCTTCAATTCTAGCATGTCAGAGCTTCAAGTTGAGCTCGTTGGTGTTTTAGTAGCTTTACATCCAAGCAAGCCTGCTTTTTTGAGCAAGTCAATTGTTTACTTATACTGAGTGACAAAATGCCCTCCTTAGATCTAGCTTAACTCCATTCCAAGGAAGTATCTTAGTGCTCCAGACCTTTATCTCAAATCTTTAGCAAGTCCCTTCTTTAACTTTTTTCGATTCGCACTATCATTACCGTTAGAATTATAATCATCTACATAAACAATCAAGATAGCTACTTTACCTTCTTGAGTGTTTATGGAACATAGTATGGTCTCGCTTGGCTTTAATCAGATCCAAGGTTTTTACAATCTTCCCAAAGCTGCTCAAACCACGCCTCTTGGGGATTGTTTGAGGTCAGATAGAGACTTGTTTAATTTGCACTTTATCTATACCAAACTTCTTTTTCAAAACCCGGAGGTAGGTTCATATAGACTTCTTCTAGATTTCCATTTAGGAAGGCATTTTTACATTTAATTGATGTAGAGGCCAGCTGGAATTAACTGCTAGTGACAAGAAACCCTAATTGAGTTCATCTTGGCAACCGAGCAAAGGTTTCTTGGTAGTCAATCCCGAGGGTTTGTGTAAACCTTTTTGCCACGAAGTCTCAACTTATATCTTTCCACGCTACCATCAGCTTTG
Organism: Camellia lanceoleosa; assembly: GCA_025200525.1. NCBI lineage: Eukaryota > Viridiplantae > Streptophyta > Magnoliopsida > Ericales > Theaceae > Camellia > Camellia lanceoleosa. The sequence continues at coordinate 12,042 of JANUSC010000459.1, forward strand.
CACTTCACGTAAATACCCATTGGCACCCTACCGCCTTTTTTGTCCTTAGGCAGATTCACAGATGTCATATAGCATTTTATGCATAATATGAGTTTGATTATTAAATATGCTTATGGGTGAATGTCCATCTACACATCGCACACCTGAGATCCTTACCCACGAATATAGGTCGTGACCTAACCTACTCAATCATGACATGACCTATTGATGCAGAACGATCACCTATTCATGGGCTCTTTGGGTTTATATGGCTTGGTGGTTAGAGCCGAGAGTTTTCCATGGTGTATTCCTTTCAAGACTCACACCTTGACCTTGAGGTGGCCAATCTGTGTGTGTGTGCGTGTGTGTGTGAGAGAGAGAGAGAGAGAGAGCCAAGCCTCACTGGTGCATGGGATTCCCTATCCTCAGGGGATGCAGTCATGCTTTGTACATCCTCTGTACCTGGGAGCACATTTAGTGTACCCATTACCCATGTCTCCAGTCTTCGGTTAGGTCTTGTAATGGTCATCACTGTCAGAATCAGCAGAGGCTGCCACTTGGCAAGCCCTCTTCTGTGCTGCTTTCTATACATCAGAGGTCTTCTTCACCATCATGAATGTAATGGTAATCTTAATAACTCTCTCCTAGTGAAAGGTTTTGCAGCCCTTGCTATCTTTTCTGACTATTATCTTTCTTACTTTTGCTCTCTCTCCTAGAACTCTTTAGGTACAGTTATCACCCAAGCTTGGTCTTCTTCCATCTGGTGTTATTTGAAATCTTTTCATCATCTTGTCACCTATGCCTACCCTACTTAGAATCAAACCTAAAATGGTATGATGAACAGATTGTACAGAAAAATAATAATTAGGGGCATCTGTTGTATTATAACTTATCCTTTAGCCTGTGTTTGAAATCTTTGATTTTCGTAGGGATTTCCCTCCCTCTTCTTTTCCCCCCACAAATTGGTACACATTCAAGATCCAAGCACATCCTTATAGAAAATTGAACTGTTTAAAAAAAAAAATGATTTGCTTATATTGCTTGCACGCTTATTCTAAGTCTGCAATGTATATAATTGATGATAGTACCATTATCATCCCTGCAAAAAATTAAAATATTTAGTTCTATCTTTTTACTATTTTTTATTAGTAGTATTATAAAATTATTATTATTATTTACTACTCCACTTGGTTGTTCTTACAAAGTGCTACTCGCAGATTATAGAGGCAGCAGATGAGGTGATTGGTAGTGTTGACACAGATGAATTAGCGAAGTACTTTTCTTTCAAAAGTGATCCAGAAGATGAGGGGGCTGAGGTTTGTATCTATGTTTCCAGTGTCTTTTCTTCTCACTCAAAATCCTCAGGAAACTGAACTACTGAGGTATTATCTTCTTTTCTATGGAATGGTACGAGGAAGGCAAGATCTTAGTTCTCTATAATTGTGGTTTCAAACTTTTGAGTGCTACTAATAAAAACATGTAATGAACTGACATCTAGCTGTGGAGTGAGGCACTTGCAGATGTTCTCCCTCTGAGTTTGTTTTGTTGTTTGCCTGACTGGTTCATATTATAAAGTAATGGAAGCTTATAGTACTTTTTTCTCTGTTATTAACAGAAAATGAAGAAGAAGATGGAGACAGCACGTGACCAATTAGCGGAAGCTCTTTACCAAAAAGGATTAGCTATGGCAGAGATTGAATCCATGAAGGTAAAGATTTATTTTCTAGTGTAATGTCTAGTGTACGCTTTTTAAATTCTGCGTAGAAGAAATGGTGATTTTATGGCCCTATCCTTGTCTTTAGGAGCCATAGGGCCTCTAAATGAATGGAAAGATGTCACCCACCTAAAGACAGATGGTAACCAATCCAAGACCAGGAATCCCTACTATTTAGGACAGTGGCTGGATGCTGGATGTCACCGACCTACTGTCTTTTTGTCCTTAGGCAGATTCACTGACATCCAAGTACCCTTCTTTTCTAGAGCATTCATCTCTTCCACAACTGTTGATTTCCAATGAGGATCATCCAAGGCTTCCTCAATAATTCTAGGAACAAGCAGGTTAGATATTTGTGAAGTAAATGCTCTATGACTTTTGGAAAGTTTATCAGAAGATAAATATTTCGCAATGGAATGTTGGGTACATTTTCGAATTCCTTTCCTAATGGCTAGAGGAAGATCACAATCTGTGGGTATAACATTAGGTAAAACCGTCAAGGAAATGGAGATGAAGTAGAGACAGATGATGGAGGAACCAGATTAGGGAATACCGAACTACTTGAGGGACCTTTTTAAGAGATTCGATTGGCTTTGTGGTAGAGTGGTTGACTAGTCTTTACTTTTTCTTTGAGTATTTTTCCGAGCATAAACCAAAAACTCGTGTTCGGGAACGCTTTGCTCCAATTGTAGTATTTCTCCCCGCCAGAGCCTTCTATGTTTGGAGAAGTTGGATCGATTTCCTTCGCTCTCCATATCTTGAATAATTGCTTTATTCTTGTTTTTCGTAAAACAAGGATGGAGATCGAATAGGATTTGGTAAGGGATCCGAAGTTGTCTGCCAAAAATTTTCTTCCTTTTTCTTTTTCTCCCCTTGAAGAGAATTTTTGGTAAAATAGGATTGAGTTTCAAGAAAGGAGACATCCATAATCACCCAAATGTTTTTGTTTGAGGATTATAGCACTTGTAGCCTCTTTTGCTTGGAGCATACCCGATGAAAACACATTTTTCTGCTCTAAGATCAAGTGTGGATCGAATTTGGCTGGGTATGTGAACGAAAATAGTATAGCAAAAAATTTTTGAAGGCAAATCTGAATTAATTCTGCAATCAAGAAAGGTTTTTTTGAAATATTCTAGGGGTGTGACATATTGCAAAACCCGGGTAGGCATTCTGTTAATTAAATAAGAGGCTGTCAAAATGGCATCTCCCCATAGATATTTGGGAACATACATAGAGAACATTATGGTTCAAAGCTACTTCCAAAGAATGCTTATTTTTTTTCTTTCGCAATACCATTTTGTTGAGGAGTGTCACGACATATAGATTGATGAAAAATACCATTTTCCCTAAAAAATTCCCTAGATATTCGTTGAAGTACTCTTTTCCATTATTAGCTTGAAAAATACTAATTTTTGAATGAAATTGATTGTCAATCATTTTGTAAAAATCTTGAAGCACGTTTTTTACTTCAAATTTGTCTTTCATCAAATAAACCTAGCAAAGCCAAGTGTGATCATCTATAAAAGTTACAAACCACTTTACACCAGTCATGGTGGTAACCTTGGAGAAACCCCACATCACTATGAATTAAGTAGAATGGTTTAGAGGCACGGTAGGGTTTTGTAAGATAAGTAGTTCGATGACTTTTAGATAAATAACAACTTTCACATTGAAAAGACGAGCAATCCAAATTTTTAAACAAGTTAGGAAACAAATGTTTAAGATATGAAAAACTAGGATGTCCTAGTCTAAAATGCCAAAGCATTATTTGCTCGCGAGCCGAAAGTGAACTAAGTGTACAACCATAGCCATGAGTTGTTATAATAGTCCATATGTCATCATCAAAGTGTTAAAGACCATTGACCATTCTAGCACTACCAATCAACCTCCCCAAGTTTCGTCCCGAATTCACAATGAGTGTCAAAGAAAACAACACGAAGTGAGAGTTTTTGGATAATATATCGCGCATAACAACTTGCGTGCCGCTTTAGGAACATGAAGGACAGAGTGAAGAGTAATATTTTCTAAAATTTTTATTTGAACTTTTCCTACAATGGGTGAGAAATTGCCTTCAAAGAATCCTAACTCTTTCACTTTCGTAATAAAATAAATAAGTATTGAATAAAGAAGAGAAAGAAGTCATGTGATCGATGCCCCGAATGTACATCCGATGGATCAAACCAACGCAAGAAATTATCACCATTGAGTTTAATGTCGGTGATTTGCACCGAGTGAGAATCAATGTTGAGACATGTTTTCAATGTTTTTCGTGAAACGAACAAAGGATTCAGATGTGGTTTCGATATGGTGAGGGACAATTGCGGGTTCTAGGATTACCTCGTATGGGTCGAGAATAAGTCCTCACTTTGATACCATGAAAGCTAGAAAGAACAATATTTCTTATTCTCATATTTAAACAATGTACGTAGCACCTCTATTTATAGGAGATACAAGGATAAAATTAGGAATTGATTAGCTACTAATTAGCTAATGATTCGAGGACTGATTAGCTACTATTTAGCTACTAATTTTGATCCTAATAAACTTTCATATTCTATAGTATTGACTAAATCTAAATGTTTACTTGCCAGATATCCAAAAGAATTCGCCATATCCTCGAAGAATTATTTTCTTTCCATTTCCAATATTGAATATAGTTGATATTTTTTAGTTTTCCTTTTCTCGCTTCGTATGATAGGCATTGTTCGTCATGCTATGCTTTTTAAGGTAAGTGTTTTATTGCCATAAAAGGATTTACAATGAAGCTCATGACATGCCAAAGGCAATACCCTCTAAAAGAGAGCTTACGCCTAGCCTCAGTAACAATTAAACCTCAAAGAATCGCATTTTAGGATAGAAATTTGTGTGCTTTGCAAATCCTAGAGCCCGGGGTCAAGAGAAAATTGAGAAACTAATTGGCATGAGTAGTATTTTATTTTTGAGTTACTGATATGTCTACAAATTGGCTTTCATACTTAACCAAAAAAAAAAGAAAAAGAAAAGAAAAACAAGAATAGGGTTAAGTTAGTAGTTTATTGGTGGCTTGCTACATAATTGATGTCTGTGGGCTATATATAATAAATCCACGTGTTTTTTGGGAGATAAATGTAGACCTTTTTTATTCATCGCAACCGAAAGCAAAGGAGTGGTAACACAAGTGATGAAGACTAAAGAATTCTCAATCAACAAAGGTGTCAACAACTGTAATCTCGCTTATCACTCAAGAATTCCTTCACTTACATTGCTGCCATTGCTTGGAAATGGAGACTAAATTGGGCAGTTTTTTGGGTTTTTATTTTTTCATTTATCCTTTTCGATGTTGTGATGCAAAGCGCCATTCCTTGAAGTCGATATGGGCATGGAGATAGAAGGTGATGGGCGTGTTCAAGATATCTTCAACTCGATCCGAAGCAGATCTCGCCTTGCCTCCTCGCCTCCACCGGCAGAGTCGACAACCGTAATTTCTAATCTCGCTTGTCACCAAGAATAAATTCACTTACATTGCTACAATTTCTTGGAAATGGATATTGTATTTCATGAGTAAAAGATCAAAATTATTCTATTGACACGGCTTCTACATGTTCCAATTAGTATGGCTAGAATTGTATGATGCACGATTCGATTCATACAATTTAATATGAGTTTCAACCAAAATTATTTGAATTGTGTTGTTTGAAAATTGGGTGTCCTGTTGAATTGAGAATTGAGTAGTTCATCTATGTTTTTGTTTACATAATGTATTGAAATGACGCCTTTTTCTATTACACTACGATGAAACAAAAATAGGGCAATTGCTTATACTGATATACGTGGTTATATATAATTTATTTATATTGATACTATGTAGTATTTGACTTTGATTGCTACAGTGTTCCCACATATGTGTGAGGTTTGGAAATTCCTTTCCAATAATTCGGGCTGTATTTGATAAGCATCCTGCGGATCTTGTATGAGAAGGAAATAAGAAATGGAAAAAAAAAAAAAAAACTTTGTTTATAGTTTCATGTGGAAAAAACATGCAAAGAGCGAACTGCTAATACATGTATTATCTTATGCAATTTTATCTTTTCTTTTGTGGAAATTTTGTTGGAATTTTGTATTTCATTTGTTGTGACGGGTTATAGAAACCAAAAACTCACTTTTCGTAGTTTTTAGATAATTAAAGATTGACAATTCCAACTTCCTTTACTTCATTCAAAAAGTTGTTCAGAATAATTGATCAGAATTATTTTGAGGAACCGGTTTGTGCATATTATTCAAAATAATTTTACTTTTAGGAGCAGTTAGTTTTTCGTTTGTATTTTTTTTTTCCTTTGTGTTTTTGGCGCTAACCCTTGCGTGCAATGACACATATAGACATGGTTAATCATTTAAGGTAATCTCCTATACTTTTTTATTTTATTTTTTACATTCGTGACAATGCATCGCTTAGGTTAAAGCGTAAAATACTTATTTTGAGAAGAATTTATATATTTGCTTGTCGCTATGAGTTAGTTGTTTTGTTTTTTTAAAAAAGTTAGTGCTCATGGTAATCTTTTTGTTCTATACATTGGGTGATTGGGCATACTTATGTATTTTATTGCTTTAACTCGAGAATTGTGTTGAAGTTTGATATGCTAGCTACTTTGTTACAGCATTCCATGTGTTCATATTTGGAAATCATTGCACTACACTTTTGCCACATGAATATGATTTTTAGTTGATAAGTGGATATGACTTGAAAATCTTAAAGAATGCTAGTGGAGACTTTTAACCCTGTGAGTTTTGTGCCAATCATTTATTGGAGAGTTATTATACATCTACTCTGAATTTTTCTTTGGAAACGCATTAATTTATTGTTTAGTCTCATTATTTTTTCATTTTTGGTTGAATGCTGAGAACAAATCAATTTGTTATCACACTTTTTACTCCCTCGAGGATGATGCATCGTTTAGGTTGGGGGGAGAAAATACTTATTTTGGGAAGAATTTGTATGTTTGCTTGTTACAATGAGTTAGTTGTTTTGTTTAAAAAAAAAAAAAAAAAAAAGTGCGCACGGTAATCTTTTGTTCTGTGCATTGAGTAATTCGGCATACTTGTAGTATTTTATTGCTTTAACTCAAGAAATTGTGTTGAAGTTTGATATGTTAGCTACTTTGTTAAAGTATTCCATGTGTACGTATTTGGAAATCATTGCACTGCACTTTAGCCACATGAATATGATTTTTAGTTGATAAGTGGATATGACTTGAAAATCTTGAAGAATGATAGTGGAGACTTTTGAGCCTACGAGTTTTGTGCTAATCTTTTATTGGAGGGTTGTGATACATCTACGCTTAATTTTCTTTGGAAGCGCATTAATTTGTTGTTTAGTCTCATTATTTCTTAATTTTGGTTGAATGTTGAGGATAAATCAATTTGTTACCATACTTTTATTCCCTTGAGATCATGAATTGAGAGATGATTTTAGGCCATCTTTGTTTCATTGAGCCTTTATGTTAGCCTTTCTTTGTTTAACCCCACGACCCATACTTTCTTTTCAATTTTGTAGATATGTTGGGTAAGTTGAGTTTGGCAATGGCAAATTTGTTTGGAAAAAAAAAAAGTAAAAAAAGGAGAGAAGGTGGAAAAAAAAGAAGAAATAAATTGTGTTCAACCGCCGCGGGGGGGGGGGGGGTGGGGGGCAAAACGAAAAGAAAAAAAAAAAGCAGGAGGAAGTTGAAAAAGACAAAAAAAAAAAAGTAACAAAAAGAGCAAAACATTTGGAATAATGCTCTAACTATGTTTATTTTTATGCCAATAATCTCTCAGATTGGAGCTTATTTTTATGCCAATAATGTCTCAGACATCCATTTTTTTATTCAACTTTGAGTTTTTATTATTTTTTCGTAATTCCTCGACCCAAACATTACAACCAAATAAAAGTCTTATTTGATCTTGAGAGTGGTATAGTTTACAAGTGGACATGATGGATAGGTGTGATGGTATGGTATGGTAATTTTAATTCTCAATATATGGTATTCCATTCATGAGACTATTTATTTATTCTTTCATTATAGCGTTTTTCCAAAAAATTAGTATGCGGGATATTTTGCCTTTGATTTACATTATTCTACTCGCATATATTGAGAGTAATTTTCACACCATATTCGAAAGTGATTTATTTGTTGAATGCAATAACCGTGAGATTTGAGTCAAGCATGTTTCGTAAAGAGATTTGGGTTATATTTCACTTTAAGGCTAAGGTTGTGTTTGTGTTGGCTAAACTTTTTCACACACTCCAAATTCTGAATGTCATGAGATATTTTTACTTGCTGCTAGTGTCTTGAACTTTGATTGATTATTTTGTTAAGATTGTGAAATTCATGACTTGTTCTTTAACATTAGCATCGTAATCTAAAGAAATCTTTTGAGTAAACAAATTTTTTGACGCTAGGGTAATATCTCTAGAAATTTTAATTCTCAAGATTTGATATTCCATTCATTAGACTATTTATTTATTCTTTCATATTAGTGTTTTTCAAAAATTTAGTATGCGGATATTTTGCCTTTGATTTACATTGTTCTACTCGCATATATTGAGAGCAATTTTTGCACCATATTCTAAGTGATTTATTTGTTTAGTGCAATAACTTGTGAGATTTGAGTCAAGCATGTTTCAAAAAAGAGATTTGGTTTTTATTTCACTTTCAGGCTGAGGTTGTGTCTGTGTTTGCTAAACTTTTTTCACGCACTCCGAATTTTTAATGTCTTGAGATTCCTTTACTTGCTGCTAGTGTCTTGTTCTTTGATTGATTATCTTGTTAAGGTTGTGAAATTCATGGCTGGTTCTTTAACTTTGGCATGAGAATGAAAGAAATCCCTTTAGTAAAGAAATTTTTGGATGTTTGTGGGTAATATCTTTGGAAACCCTCACGAGACTTTTTACTCGCCCACGAGGTAACCTATTGGATTAAGGGCTTGTTGCATGTGCTAAATTCAATCGTGATTTCTTGCGTATGGTTTAGAGTTGTTGCTTTTATTTTACTTTTTGATTTTATTTTAGTCACCCTAATTGCTAGGTTCTAGCAATAAAGCTGGTTGGGAGGTGTGATGAATGCTTAAAATTACATAGTTGTTCTATGAATTTTGGATATTATATTCATTCTCTCAATTTGTATTTAATTGTGATTTAATGAATTTAATTTAAATTTGTAGAAAAACTACATTTGAGCCTTCAACAATATCAATTGCTCAACAAGGCCCATAAGACTCGGTATGCTTCTAAATCATCTCATAACATCCACAAAACCTCTCTCAAAGGTTAGACAAGATTTCATTGTACCTACAGTCCTTTAATATTTTGATTTTGGTCTTCAAATACTTATTTGTTTTTCCTTTTAATTACTACCCGTCTTTTGTTCTTTATTTGTTCCTTTTATGAAATATATATTTGGTGACTTAGATAATAGCAAAAACGCTAGATCTGACCGCAATGTTGTCAAGGGTGCTCGGGCTGCTCGAATTCAGCAAAACAAATGGTAATTTTTATCTTAATTTTCTACACCTCTCAAGGTTCTGAAAAGCGGTTGCGGTCGCCAGGTGGCGACGCGTTATGCGTTGCGGGTGTAAAGGTCAGAGTGTAACCGCTATGTAACCGAACCTTTAATTTTTTTATTTTTTGCAAAATTTGAAAAAAATTTACCGATACGCATATTTTTTTTTCATGATCATATTTATTGGGTTAAAAATAAATATTGATCAATTTTTGTAAATTTTTAAGTGTGATCCAATATATTTCGTATTTTTAAATCACTATAAACTGAGTTTTTTGCATTTTATTTTAATAATTAATGATTTGATATTTTATAAAAAATTAATTACTAACTATTATATATTAGATAAATAATGACAAAAGTAAGAGAATAAATAAAAACCTAAATATATATATATACATATTTTAACCAAGCCAAATAGATAATGACCACACTTATTATTATTATTATTTTCAAACAATATATAGATAGACACACAAACAAAATGGTTTAGTGATAGCAGCTGAATAGAATAGCATAGGTCTTATAGTTTCAACAAATCAATAACATGTTCTTCATCTTACCTCTCTCTCTCTCTATATCTCTTGCTCCTCTATTTTCTTTCTTTATCTTCTTTTCTCTCTATCCCTCTTCCCCATTTTCACTTTTTTTTTGTGTTTTTTGAAAGAAACAATTTGAACCAAGATGTTAACGGTATGTAATAAAGTCATACGGCTGTTACGGCACCGTTACGACCGCTATGGCAACCGCTACGACCGACACACCTGTGAATCTCAATCACACTGCAAAAGCGGCCGTAACGGGTGGCGGCGGTAACCGCCAAAACCGTTACGTAATCAAGCGCCGCTTTTAAAACCTTGCCCTCTACATAAGATGTATACCTTTTACTCACAAGGGTCTTGTATTTGTAGCTTTTCATCGAATAAAGGATAATATTTCTATTGCCTAAAGGCGTGATTTCATATTTTTGTCGATAAGGGAGCGTAAAAGGTGTCTGTTTTGGAAGAAAATAGGGCATCTAGTTGATTGACTAGTCCTCCCGTGTCATTGTATATGATATGTTTTAATGTTAATATTGTTTGTACTCAAAGGAATTGTTAATCCTTCACAAAAGGTTCTTTTGTATAAAACTAGACTACATTTGTTTCTCGTAAATTGAGATCTAGATGGATTGGGCCGTTTATAGTTAAAACTGCTTTTTTCTCATGGGGCCCATATTGAAAATCCCAAGAATGGTAATGTTTTTAAAGTGACTGCCAACGCCTTAAACCAGCTTTTGGAGAATTTCCCACCTGAAGAGGAGAGGAGTCCATCGAATTAAAAGACCCTATTCATTCATTCATGTTTGAGCTGGTAAAGATGTTTGTAGTCCTTTCACAATAAGTTATTTATGGGGAAAAAAAGAAATTATGATTTCATCTAACAATTATTCTCTATTTATGATGGCATATCATATGATAAATCGTATTTGAAAATCACTCTTCCAATGTTTGATTGCAGTGAACTTTAGACTTCGTTGTTGCTGAAGCAACACCGACTTTCGGAATCTTAACAAGAGAAAACTTTTAACTAATTTCCCGACATTTCTCCCTTAGGTATGATTTGAAATTGGCATGATTCTTTGCTTGGGGTTGAGTTTCTTTATTTGACTGAATTTTCAGATTTAGAAGTAGAAAAGAAGGAAGTATGAAACATGTATATCAAATATTTTGGTAACTTATACTCCTCTAACATCAGTCTTGCATTTGTAGTTTTTCCCATTAATGCTAAGTTCCTCATGTCATCTTTTTGGTTCTGTTCTTAAAAGATATATTTAATTTATTTTATTGGAATGATCTTAGTTATAATTCGTGCAATTGTTGTGTCCTCGAGATATTTGTATATGACAAATGCCAAAAGTGCTGGATATTGGAATTGAATTAAGGAGTGTCTTGAAAATAGGTCAAACAGTTAAAAGAAGTGCATTAATTTCCATAAAAACTGCATTGAATTTAATAAAAGTGTCTTGTGTTTTCAAAGAAAATTTGGGTCTACTTTTCGTGTCCCCGGGACACTTGTTAACAAGACCCTTCATATATTGGTATTCATAATTGTAGTTGTATTTTGTTTTTGTCCTGTCAATGCTACTTCAGAAATAAATTTTGTTGCTTATGTGATGCCACATCTTATTTTGTATGTTTAAAGTTATTATGCACCTTCCCGACCTTGTTGGAACAAAATATGGTATAGTAATTTCGTACTGAAACTAATTGAGCCCAACGGAAATTTTGACAACTAAACACATATGTTTAATTTCAAAAAGGAGGATCTAAAAGAATGCTTTCGGAGATATTGTGGACTCAATCTGCAGTGAAGGGCATTACTGACTTTCATACATATATTTTTTTTCTGTTTTCTTTTTTGATGCAGATTCGAAAAATCGTTTCTAAGTGTGTTTCCAGTATTGATGTCTCTTGGGTCATTTGTTCAGCTATTTCCATCTCTCGTTGACTTACCAAGTAAGTTTGTTTTTCAAGCATGGTTGTTAATTCTCTACACAGGTTTGGCTTTGCGAGAGAACATACTTAGAGTGAATGGAAGTGATATTCGCCCATGGTAATTTGATATGATCTTATATGCATTTGGTTGAATTTTGTGCTAAAATTGCCTTGCATTTATTCTTCGTCATTTAAACTATATGTGTATTTGTGATTGAGATTTTTTAAAAACATATTTTCATAGTCAGACATTAGTAATTTCATCTCCCATGCCTTTCAGGAGGGAAAGTGAATATGCAATTTTACTGGCAATGAATTTATGCTATAAAATAGAGTTGCCAGAAGAATCTTTTGACTTCAATGCTTAAAATTATGGGTAAACTACCAATAGGTCCTATTTTGGAGACTTATTACCCAATATGTCCTACTTTGGAGACTTATTACCTATTAAGTCCTATTTGATATAATTTATTAACTGATAAAGATAAATTTATCAGTCTTTTTTTTTTTATGAATAATTTTATAGTGATAAATTTATCACTTTTGTTTTATGAATAATTTTTAGTGATAAATTTATCACTCTCTTATTTTTATAGTGTTAAATTTATTAGTTAGGACCTCAGAGGTAAATAAGTCTAGTTAACAGACTAATTGGTAAGTACCCCTAAAATTATAGCATGATATTCAGAAATGAATTTATACAGTGTGTTGTCAAACTGCATATTGCAATGAATTAGAAAATGAACAGAGGGTAGAGTATATGAAAAAATAATGGTTGTCAATAATGAAAGGAGGATATTACTCTAGATGGAGCTGCATGTTGCAAAAGAATTCATTGAGTTGACTTCAAATAGACATGTTTAATTTTGTTAAATTGAGTTTTTCTGGCAGTATCTTGTTCTCTTATATGCAGCAGCAGCAACTACATTCTAATTCCAGCTAATTTCTTCCATGTTCAATATTACTGGACTCATATCATGCTTTTTATTCAACTGGCAGGCTCATTCTCTTTATTTTCCGAATTGTGTCAGAACTTGGATGAAAATGTGAAAATGCATTGGATTTTTTTTTGTGACTCTTATCTGCCTCCTAGATTAATATGCATACAACCACAGAATATGTTAATGCTTGCACTTGTGCTGATGTAGGTGGATAAAACATCACTACTTCGCTATGGCCATGGCACTTATCAGTCTCACTTGGGAGACCCAGAAGCAAATCATTATCCTTCTTAAATGCATATTGAAATTTTGTTTTTGTTTTTGTTTTTGTTTTTTTTTAATGAGTGAGACTGTACATGTACTGTGCAGAGAGGGGTGCAATTGTTCCTTCAATGGGCTATCATGCAAGGAGTTGCAATGCTTCTACAAAATAGATATCAACGGCAAAGGCTTTGTACACATATTGCACTCGGCAAGGTGTAATTGAAAAGAAAAAAAAAAAAAAACTCCTTTCACCAACGAATTTCTGTGCATGCTTCATTTTTGCCTTTATTATCTTCAGTTCTTTCTGCAGTCTACTTTGCGTGTGTCTGCACTTGGTTGTGTGCTCTTTGTGAAACCTTGTCGTCCTGCATGATTTGCAGAACTTCAATGAGTTCTATTGCAATTGTTCTCCTCTGCAAGTCTGGGATGACTCTTACCATTTGATCCCGTTGTTAATTGCAGGCTAGGAGAATGGACGTTGTTTGGGGAGAAACTGCTGGAGTCGACAGTCAACTATGGTTGTCGGCACCCATTCTATTCATATTACAGGTGATTTAAGCTGTACAAATGCCTGTTTTGGGGACCATGCCCACAAAAGATCATATTAATGTATGCTTTGCCATCCAAGTCATGTTGAATCAAACAAACACTAAAGCGATTTAAATTAAGGTTGTTAAATATTCATTTTTTTCCTACATAACTTGCCAAAAGTTATGTACATGTATAAATAATTAAATATATATAACAGCTAGGAAGGGAAGTTTTTGTTACTATCAAACATCATCACATTCCTTGAGTGTTTTCTTTCATTACTTGATGAAGTTGAAGTCATATTATCATTCTCATGTAGTTTGTCATCCAACTATCCTAGTTTTATACATGTAATGCAACTTGCTCTTTCACCACAGCCATCTTGCAATTTTGAACTTCTTTGGCACACATGTCATGTTGTCACCATGAAGTTATTTGATTTTTTTTTTCGCTTTTTCTTTGAAGATATTAGGAAGAGGCATGCTCACCAAAAAAGGAAAGAATCTGTACATCATTGCATGATGATCATTAATTGCCCAATCCTTCAGTGAAAAAATAATGAAACACTACAACAAAAACATTTTGGCGACATTTTTAGCAACCAAACTGAAATTAGTCGCCAATTTTATGTAATCGGCATAATTTAATTGTTAGTCGCCAAAAATTACACTATTGGCATTTAGTTAAGATTTTTAGTCAAGAAAAGGTTTACGCCAAATTAATTTTTTGGGCGGGAGCGCCAAAAATATTTTCGCGACCATATTAACCTATAGCGATGAAATTTTGGTCGCCGATTAAAGTTTTGGCATGTAAATGAAATAGTCATGAAAAGATGAACGGTACTTATCGCGACAAGGATTTTTGTCGCCAATAACTTAGCAAACGAAACTACGTCGTTTTGCATTTTTCAATTTTTTTGTTTTTTAAAGCCTGGACCGACCCTTTTACTAAATAAACAAATTATCTCTACCTCTCTCTCTCTCCCTTTCTCTCTCACTCTCACTCTTTCTCAATCCACAGCCTCAAGCGGCGCAAAACAGAGGTATGTCTCCCGCTCCCTCAAACTCTCTCACACCGCCTCCTCCTCCTCCTCCTCCTCCTCCTCCTCGTCTTTGTCTCTCTTCCTCTCGCTCTCTCACGATTGATTTCCAATTTAATTTACATTCACTTGTCTCTCTCTTTGATATTTTAAAGATAGATATATATATATATATATATATATGAGTATATGATCAACATATGATAGATTGTTGTCCTAAAATCTGTCTTCAAGGATTTATATATATATATATGAGTATATGATAGATTGTAGTCCTAAAATCTGTCTTGAACGATTTATATATATATATATAAATCTGTCTTTTAAATATATGAGTAGAGACAGATTTTAGGATTGATTAAAATATGTCTTTTAAATTTTTTCCCCTTTTTATTGGAATATGTTGATCTTTTAAATTTTTAACTAAATGCACTTTTATCAACAATGAATTTGAAATTGATTGATTTTTCTTCAAGCATGGAGTGATCTTGTGAGTGAACCCATTGTATTGTTTGTACCAAAATTATCCTATTTATGTATGTCAGTAATGCAATTAACTAGGACCGAGAACCCATTGTATTGTCCATCTCCCTCAGATGGGCATAGGTCTCTCACTCTACAGATGCTATCTCAATTTGTCCATCTCCTCTCTCTCTCTCTCATGGCGATTTCAAGGTCCCGAACCAAAACCCTAAGTTTTCCCTTTTTTTCTAGATTGAACTTGGAAGATCTTCACCATTCTTAGAAAAAGTTAGAACTCTGTTTTTTTTTGTTCTTCTTAGCACATTACCTCTCTCACCATTCTTGGGATTTTGGTGAATGGTTTGGTTATTTCACCTATGTATCTAGCTATTGTCTATACTTTCATTTTTTTCTTATGTTAGTTTGAAGGGCATCCCCGCCCTAGTTTGGTTTCAAAGTGAGTAATGTGAAGCAAGACACTTGGGAACTAATATTAATAAGACTTATTCTAATATGCACTTTTACAACTTATATTAATAAGAATTATTTATGATGACATTGACTCGAATTTTCATTATATCTATAGGTGTCCCATGTGGTATGGTTTCTATAGGACAAAATGATATGTTTATAGATGTAATTATGCATTGGCTTCGGATATTATGCCTTACTTTCACTGCTTTATGGGTATTATGCCATTGTTTGTATTTATTTTGTGGTTCACATGCTTTAATACATTATTTTGTGTTTGAAGAATATAAAGTCCTATTTATTGTGTACAGAGGATGGTTAGTGATTTTTATATATTGCCACTAAATCACCATTCCTTCAGAGAATGAGTGGTTCTTCTTTTCTTCTCGTGGAAGGAAGTACCCATATGGCTCACAAAGTAAGAGAGCAACTGAATCTGGCTATTGGAAAGCCACCGAAAGAACGAAATGTGAAGTTAGGATCTAATTTGATTGGCACAAAGGACACCGTGTTCCACAATCGGTCATGCACCAAAAGGAGTGGACAAAATAGATAATGCAGAGTATTGTATGAATGGAAATCCTCGTGGTGGAGTTAATACTTTTGACAATATTTTATATTCTCATAGATGGTTTGGTTATTTCACCTATGTAGTGTATCTTAGGCATTAATTAGTTTTTACTTTTAATTAGTACATGGGCAAAATTATAATTCTATTAGATGGAGTAAACAACACTAGTCATTATCATTTTATTATTATTGTTATTATTATTATTATTATTATTTATTTATTTGAATAACTAAACTATTTTCAGCAGCAAAGAGTAGACACAAATATTGCAGATGGCTGTGATGCTCTGAATCTGGGTATGGCTGCTGATAGCCTTTGGTTGTTTTTATTTGTGGTGTTTGGCTTGGGGTTTGATCTTGTAGTTGAAGGTTGGTAATGGTGAAGATTGCATACCTCGTAATGGATTTATGGAATTTTAACAAGGTATTCCCTTGGTTTCATTATAATAATGGAAGAGAAGTGTTCCAACTTTAGGTGGAGGGTTGTAGAAATTGATAATTCTTTTACATTCCCTATTTTGCTTAAATTCGGCAACTTTGTGAACTAATTTGGTCGTTACTTGTTCTTGTTTTATTCTTTTAAAGCAACTCTTCACCCCGATCCTAATAGAACAAGGGAAGTTGTCAACTTCTCTCGCTCATTGTGATACAAGTCATCTTTCCCGAGAACTTATTAATCGTGGAAGGAACAAGGGCCTTGTAAGTACTCAGATTTGTTTCTATGATGGGTATTATTGTTTCAAACAAGCTTTGCTTGATATAATTAATTGTTTTCTTTACATTCAGAATATTCCTTTTTGTCTTGAAGGAAAAACATTAGAATCCTTGATTTTTTTTTTTGTTTTTTTTTTCTTTTTACTATAATGCGATGTTGGTTGTAGGCATCGTGCCTCGTGATAAGCGGGTTTGTGTTTGCTCCATGATCCAAGCACCATAGTTTTTGTGTTGCTGCGGTTTTGACAAGTTTCTGGTTATGCACTAGACTTGTTTGTGGCAAGGTCTCAGAGAGGGATTTTGGGATTTTGGAATTGTTTTGTTTGTACTTAGCTTTTGTAAGTGTTGAATAGATTTAGTCATCCATTTTGTGGGGCCCAAAAATGGGTTACCCAGATCTGCTTTGTGACATGGCCTCTTCAGATTTTTTGATCTTTGGATCTGCTTGTCTTTTAAAATGAGGCCTTTGGCTGTCCTGCTTGTGTTTCTTCCTCTGCTTGGTTGATTGATTGATTAAATCAGGTCAACAATCTTGAGATATAAATGTTAGTTTAATGTGTGGAGGTAAATAAGATGTGGGCAGGTTTTAGGTTATTACAGACGGGCACGATATCTACTAGAGATGAGCTCTTTTTTTGACTCTAGTGCATCTAGATATTTGTAACACTATTTGGTATGAATCTATTTCTTGTTGGATTTCATTTGGTATTTTAAAATGGCATTCTTAATGGATAGGATGTGCTTTTTCAAGTTCATTGGTTAACGTGATGCTAACCAATTTCTTATTCTCTATGGCAAGAGACTCCATGTGAGCTACTAAGGTATTTGGTCTCATGTCTTGCATTTTGTGAAATATCCATGTTGGCGTGTCACATGTTGTATCCTGTCTTTGTTTGTGCATGTGTCCTTGCTTCTTAGCTCTCATCGTTAATCATTTTTTTACTAGTTTTAGTTTCATCAATCCAGCAGATTCTGACGCCGTATATACTGAATGGGAAGTTGTGACTATTGATGACAGTGAGGATGAATCTGAATGTAAGTTTCTTAAAACCATAATGTGGCAGATCCTGCACTTTCTTATTGGCTATTCCCTTTGTAGTATTATTTGTTTGAATATTAGATATACTTTCCTTTCATTCAGCTCCACTTCCATCTTCATTACCTTCTTCCGTGTCTTATTTAACATTTATCCTTGACTTGTAATTTTTCTTTTTGAATTCCAATCGCATGTTGTATGCTTTCCAAATTATTTTGAAGCCTTCTTTGGGTGCATTAGTATTTACATTAGCACAAATGCACTGAAGCTTCATTTGTTGTTTTCTCTCGTATCTTTGTGTTAGTAAAACAAATATAACTATAAAGATGTGATGCCCGGTTGCAAATTGTTCTTTTCTTATTGGTTTTTGTTTTATCACCATTGACTTGTGACTTTTTGCATATTATTGTCCTTATGGTTTTGGTTCCACTTCGATATAATTTATGGTATTTGTTGTGTGATGTCTTGGTTTCTTTTGTGAAGATACTCTAATTTTACTTGATTTTGCTTTTAATGTCAAGGGTAAGAAATGCTTCTTTGAAGTTATAATTAATCATAAAAATAAAAATAAAATTTAGTTTATTATTTATGTTTTGTTGTAACAGTTCATAAAAGCTCGCAAGAGGATTTGTCAACGTTAAAAATACTCACTCAAAGTTGAACTTTACTCATTTCCTCACCAGAGAATTTTCTTCTTCAAGCTATGTCTCTTAACCTGCTGTGTTCAATTTTTTGTTTGCCCTAGGTGGCTCAAAGAACTTTGGTTGACATGCCTCTTAACGATTTTCCATCTACGCTTTAAAGAAACTTTTGAACTCAAGGTATGGATGGTCGAACTCAACTTTGGTTGACATGCCTCTTAGCTTCACTTTTTAATTAGGTAGTTAGAAACTTAGCTTCACTTTCATATTCTTATTGTACAAAAACTTGACCAACTATTGCCTTTTCTTGTTATCTTTTTTCCATCTACATAACAGATCAAGGTCACAAGAAAGAGGATCTATGTTGATGTTGGTATGCCGTTAGAACTATATATGAAAAATCTCATATTTTAATCACTTGTTTTAATCATAGTAAGGTTGTGCTGCAATGTTAGTAAATAGACTTGTAGGAACAAACGGGACCTCGATTGGATCTCCGGTTAGAAAATTAGAAGGAAAATTGTAAAACACAAGACTTAAAATGCCCGCTCAAGGGCTGAAATTTTGAAATGACCACCAAAACCACCAAACCTGGCACGGACAGCCTTTTGAAGCCTAAATAGACTTGTAGGAAATAACGGGACATGTATTGGATCTCCGTTAGAAAATTAGAAGGAAAGTTGTAAAACATTAAGACTAAAAGGGCCGTTTGGGGCCGCTTAAAATTGCTAAATGACCACCGAAACCACCGAAACTTGGCACGGACAGCTTTTTCAAGCCTAAACAGAATTGTAGGAACAAACAGGACCTCGATTGCATTTCCAGTTAAAAAAATAGAAGGAAAAATGTAAACACATGGCTAAAAAGGACTGTTTGGGGCGAAATTTCAAATGACCACCGAACTTGGCACGGACAACCTTGAAGCCTAAACAGACTTAGAAGAACAAACGGACCTCTATTGGATCCCCGTTAGAAAATTAGAAAGAAAGTTATAAAACACAGTACAAAAGGCTGCTCGGGGCGAAATAATTGTAAATGACTACCAAACTTGGCACGGACAGCTTTTTTCAAGCCTAAACAGACTTGTAGGAACAAACGACCTTGATTGCATTTCCGTTGAAACATTATAAGGAAAAATGTAAAACACAAGGCTTAAAAAGGCCTGCTCAGGGCGAAATTTCAAAATCACCACTGAAACCACCGAAACTTGGCACGGATAGCCTTTTGAAGCCTAAATAGACTTGGTGGAATAAACAGGATCTCTCTTGGATCTCCGGGTAGGAAATGAGAAGGAAAATTGTAAAACACAAGACTAAAAGGTGCTCGGGGCGAAATTGCTAAATGACCTCCTAAACTATCAAACTTAGCTCAGACAGCTTGGTCAAGCCTAACAAGGCTTGTAGGAACACACGGTACCCCGATTGATCCCCAGCTAGAAAATTAGAAGGAAAATTGTAAAACACAAGACTTAAAATGTCTGCTCGGGGCCAAATTGGGAAATGACCACCAAACTTGGCACGGACAGCTTGTTCAAGCCTAAATAGACTTGTAAGAACAAACGAGACCTCGATTGGATCTCCGTTAGAAAATTAGAAGGAAAATTGTAAAACACATGACTTAAAATGCTCTCGGGGCAAATAAATTGCGAAATGACCACTGAAACCACCGAAACTTGGCACGGACAGCTTGTTCAAGCCTAAATAGACTTGTAGGAACAAACGGGACCTTGATTGGATCCCCGGTTAGAAAATTAGAAGGAAAATTGTAAAACATAAGACTTAAAAGTCTCGTTCGGGGGCCGAAATTGCGAAATGACCACTGAAACCACCGAAACTTGGCACGGACAGCTTGTTCAAACCTAGATAGACTTGTAAGAACAAACGGGACCCCGATTGGATTTCCTGTTACAAAATTACAAGAAAAAATGTAAAACACAAGACTTAAAATGGCCATTCGGGGCCGAAATTTCGAAATGACCACTGAAACTTGCACGACAGCCTTTTGAAGCCTAAATAGACTTGTAGGAACAAACAGACTTATATTGGATCTCCTGCTAGAAAATTAGAAGGAAAACTCAAAACACAAGACTTAAAAGGCCTGCTCGAGGGTCAAATTGTGAAATGACCACCGAAACCACCGAAATTTGGCACGGATAGCTTGTTCAAACTTAAATAGACTTGTAGGAACAAACGGGACCTCGATTGATCCCTGTTAGAAAATTAGAAGGAAAATTGTAGAACACAAGACTTAAAATGGCTGCTCGGGGCCGAAATTAGAAATGACCACCGAAACTTGGCACGGACGGCTTTGTTCAAGCCTAAATAGACTTGTAAGAATAAACGAGACCTCGATTGGATCTCCGTCCTAGAAAATTAGAAGAAAAATTGTAAAACACAAGACTTAAAATGCCCGTTTGGGGCCGAAATTGCTAAATGACCACCACCAAACCACTTGGCACGGACAGCTTGTTCAAGCCTAAATAGACTTGTAGGAACAAACGGGACCTTGATTGGATCCCCGTTAGAAAATTAGAAGGAAAATTGTAAAACATAAGACTTAAAAGTCTCTGCTTGCGAAATTAATGACCACCAAACCTTGTTCAAACCTAGATAGACTTGTAAGGACCTTCATTCATTCATGTTTGAAAGATGGTTTAGTTTGTAGTCCTTTCACAATAGTTTATTTATCATATGATAAATCATATTTGAAAATCACTCTTCAATGTTTGATAATCTTAACAAGAGAAAATTCTAACTAATTTTCCTACAGGTATGATTTGAGATTGGCATGATTCTTTATTTGACTGAATTTTCAGATTTAGAAGTAGAAAAGAGAAATATGAAACATGTATATCAAATATTTTGTTAACTTATCCTCCTCCCACATCAGCTTTGCATTTGTAGTTTTTCCCCATAAATGCTAAAGCTAAATGATGTAGAAAGAAGTAAGTTTTCCTTGTCTTTTTTTTTTTTTGGTTAGATATAAATATATTATTTTTTTTATTTTAGAAATGATCTTAGTTATGATTCGCAATTGTTGTCCTTATAACTTGATATTTGTATATGACAAATGTTAAAAGTGCTGAATATTGGGATTGAAATAGTGCATTAATTTCAATAAAACTGCATTGAATTTAATAAGAAGTGTCTTGTGTTTTCAAATTTATCTTTTGGTCTACTTTTCGTGTCCTAGATAGACTTTTAAGGACCTTCATTCATATATATTGGTATTCATAATTGTAGTTTTATTTTATTTTGTCTTGTCAATGCTACTTCGTAAATAAATTTGTTGGGGAAAAATGAAATTATGATTTCATCTAACAATTATTCTCTATTTATGCATATCATATGATAAATCATATTTGAAAATCACTCTTCCAATGTTTGATTGCAAGTGAATTTTAGACGACAAACACATATGTTTAATTTTAAAAAGAGAAAACTTCTAAAGAATTTTCCTAGATTACTCCCTTTAGGTATGATTTGAGATTGGCATGATTCATACATATATTTAGTTTCTTTATTTGACTGAATTTTCAGATTTAGAAGTAGAAAAGAAGAAATATGAAACATGTATATCAAATATTTTGTTAACTTATCCTCCTCCGACATCGACTTACCATTTGTAGTTTGTTTTCCATTAATGCTAAAGCTCATGAAATGTAGAGAAGTAAGTTCCTTTTCGTGTCATCTTTTTGGTTCCGTTTTAAAAGATATATTTCACCAATGAGCAAAATTATTTTATTGAAATGATCTACCACTCACATGGGTGTGGGACCAACACCCATGTGAGTGTTTGCTTACATTTGGGGTCTTGCATTATTGTTTGCCAATTGAAGTTCTACTTACTCTATTAAAAGTCAAGTGTTATTTTCCTTCCATTAATTTATTGATCAAAATAGGCCATTTTGAAATGCTTTAATTAAATTTGTTGAAATTTAAAATCTACATGCTTGGTACTAGTTGGAAAATTGATTTTATTATTTTGAATGAAAGCTAGAAAGAATAATATTTCTTATTCTCATATTTAAACAATGTACACAAAGACCTCTATTAATAGGAGATACATGGCATAAAATAAAGGGATTGATTAGCTATGATTCTCGAGGACTAATTAGCTACTATTTAGTTACTAATTCTAATTCTAAATATATACTTTCCTATTCTATAGTATTGACTAAATCTAGATATTTACAGCCAGATATCCTAAAGAATTCACCATATCCTCGCGTAATTATTTTCTTCCCATTTCCAACACCCCTCAAGTTGGCTTGAATATGTCTTCCGTGGCCAACTTGTAGATTACGTGGTCGAATTGCCTCTTGTGTAGTCCCTTTGTAAGAACATTCGCAATATGCTCAAGGGTATATATAAGACATGTAGATCAATTCCTTCTCAATCTTTTCGCTGATAAAGTGCTTGTCAACTTCCACATGCTAAGTTCTGTTGTGAAGAACAGAATTATGAGCAATTGCTTTTGCTGCCTTCTTGTTACAGTAAACTTCCATTGGTGATGTTCTTGGAATTTTTAAGTCTTCCAATAATCTCTCGATCCACAAAGCTTTACAAATTCCATGAGCCATTGATCTAAATTCAGCAAAGACTACTTCTAGCCACTATGTTCGCTTTTTAGAGGGTCGTGAGTTAAACCCCAAATTAAGTATGGGTCTAAATCGAGGTTGTCCCAAAGAGGCGATCAGAATGAAAAAGAAGCATGGGCTAAAGTCCAAGGGAAGTGGGCGAATAGGTCCGACCCGCCAAGGGTCCAAACAGACTCCACGAAGGAAAATGACGGTCAAGTTGCAAATGAACACATGCCACGGTCAAGTTGCAGAGGGAATACATGCAGCGAGGAAGTTGCCGAGGTACTTTGCCTCAGCGCTGCCATTCCTAACATCTTCGGCTCCGCCGCCATCCAAAGTTGATGGGGGAAAGAGAAAGCGACTAAGTTGTTGCGGAGGCACTTTGTCTTAGCGCCGCCATTCCAAGTATTCTCGGTTCCGTCGCCACCTGGAGTTGCTGAGGGAAGAAGAGAACCGAAGCAACTAGGATGCAGAGGCGCCCAAGTTGCAGAGGCACTTTGTCGGCGCCGCCATCTCCAATATTGGCGGTTATGCCATTTGAACTTGCCACGGGAAATGACTACCGCAGCAACTATTGCCGCCGCAACCAACTTGCGGAGGGAACATCCCACCAAGGTGATAGCAGCCTCTGGGAAAAGCTTCCCCTCTGCAAGGAGAGGGTAATGCTCGGCCGATAGCAGCCTCAAGGCATTACTAGCCTGTAATGATAGCAGTTCAAGACTTATTGGTTGGAGTTGATAGCGTGCCCAGGTACCGGCCACCGTGATTTATCCCGCTGAAGATGGGAGCAAGGTAGCCCTAGCATAAGGGACTCCCTTTTCATTACCCAGGTCATAGACCTGCCTTAGTCGCACAAGCAGATTCAAGGAAGCCCTCGGCTTGGTACTAAGGAACAAAGACGGCCGATAGCAAAGCTTGGGCGTGGCCTTCGCCCTAGGAAGCTGGGGAGTTTGTGGTTAGGTGGCTAAGGGTGAAGGCTTCACTGTATTGAGCACGAACATAGTCGATAGCGGACTAATGGAGTCCTGAGAATGCATGCAGTGGCCAAGTAGAACTGAGAAGGCAAGTACAGCAGCAAGGTTTACCGCTGCAAGTGCACTTGCTGAGGTTCGAGCTGAGAAGGCAAGTGCAGCGGCAAACGCTCCCGTCGCAACTGCACTTCCTCAGGCTCAAGAGGGAGTTGCAGTGCCAAACACTCCCGTCGCAACTACACTTGCTGAGGCTCAAAAAGGTAGTTGTGGAGGCAAACAGATAGTATACAGTACATGCAAAAGGACACGTGGCACCTTCAACCTGGTGGCTCAAGGCAGAATATTCCATGTGATCCTCTAGGACACATGTCCTCTCTCTATTTGGCCACTTTGTGTCCTCTTGGTGCCAAGGAAAAGCTTATATAAATAGGACCCATTTCCCATGGTTCAAAAAGAGGAATTTTGGGGATTTGGGGTAGATGCTGCCCATTTTGGCACTGTTATACATTTGTTCTTGAGCTACTTGCTTCACTCTCACCCAGCTGCACACTCTCCAACTTCCAGACAGCTTGTCACAAGATTCTTAAGCCACTTCCACCATTTTTGGACCATTAGCATAGTTTTGCCTCTCTAATTACCTTCTCTAACCTCGAACCCCTTTACATTTCTGGCGACTCCACTGGGGAGGCTGCTTTGTTGATGGTTCATACCCGCAGTGGTTTACACACCTCACTGGAAAAAAATGGTAGAGGATGAAGTTCAGCAAGGCTCTTCAAATGGCGGAGCAGCACATGCAGAGGACCGTGACCACAGTGTTGTGATTGAGGTAGTTCAATCACTCCAGATACGAAGGGAGATCTCGGCAAATTGCAGACTCTCACCGAGGTCATTATGGCTATGGCTTTCGACCAGCTCCAAATAAGAAACACCTCCGCCAGAAGGCCCCAAACCCAAAGGCCTAACTTGTTCCCTGAGGTTTGGGCTCCAATCCAGATGCCTCTGGTGGTACTACTCAGAGCAGACCGACCATTCCAAATTTCACTCACTTTTTTACTCTAGCCGATGTACAAGCTATGCTCATAAGAGTAGCATGAAGCCACTCCCATCTCTCCCCGACTGAGATGTGAAGGCCCCATACTCAGGAGATATTGACCATGTCATACCCAACTGGGTATACAGTGCCCAAGTTTATTAAGTTTGATGGGAAACAAGGCAATGCCAGAGAACAGGCGGTGAGGTTCATTGAAACTCTTGGTATCCATGGCAATGACCACTCTCTGCGCCTTCGGGAGTTCTCCAATTCCACTTACTGAAGGGGCTTGCAGTTGGTATGTGAACTTGGCCCCCAACTCGATCAAGAGTTGGGAGGAGATGGTGAAGAAGTTCCACACGAAGTTCTTCCGAGTCCAAGAGAAAGTTACAACCCTCACCCTTGGGCGAAATGTCCAAAAGGGGGGTGAAGATATACCGGCTATGTTAAGCGGTTCCAAGATAAGGCTATTGATCATCATGAACTAGTGGATGAGGCCCATTTAGTCAAGCATATGTGTGGAGGGGTGCCATACGCGACTACAAAATTTTTCGTGAATCATAATCGCCTACCATTTCGCCTCTTGATTGAGGCAACTAGGAACCTCAAGACCACCGTCCCTTGCACAGATCTCGTGATGCCCACCCCTACCCTTGCAAGAGCAGAGTTGTCATGTAACCTCTTCGCAGGAGGGAGCCGCCGCAAGGGGAGGCGACGCCCTCTGAAGAGAAAGAGTTATCGGACAAAAATCCATGTCCTTGCAAATTTAGAATGTTAAGGCTCGTTAAAGAATGGGTAGCCGATGGTGAACTTATCTTACCTCCGCTAATGTCCTCCAACTAAGAAGGACAAAGAAAGCTCAATTATTGTGTCTATCACAACCACCGACACCCTACTAGGGATTGTTGATTTTGAAAAGTATCTTCAAGAAGAAAGTTGACGCAAAATGAGTCAAGTTCATAGATGCCAGAATCGTGATGCTTGGAAGGACCCTTATCCTAACCACAAGGAGAAGGGAAAGAATGTACATATATGATTGGCTATCTCGCCCGGCGTGATCAAGTGCATATGGCGCCTTACTATGATGAGTTAGAAGAAATTGCAACCGCCATCCTCGAGACAAGACTGCAGAGGCAAAATTCGCAGAGGATGCTAATGTCCAGGCCTTGCAAAACTCTGTTAAGTTTCGCGCCTTCTTTGACCATTTGGGGTTGAGCTAAGCCGCCAGGTTGGAAGCAACAAGAGCCCTCATTAATAACTTTGAAGTGCACCATGATGAAGTTCGGGTTAAGGAGTATGTGCCTCGGGCATCCAGAAGCTTATGGGGCCATTACTTTTTCAAAGGCGGACAGAGCATACCCATTTCCCCATAATCGTCCTCTTTTTGTCACAGCATGCATCAATGATGTAGAGTTCAAGCGTGCTTTCCTTGATGGCGGGGGCGTCCATAAACATCATCGCTACTGACACCTTTGCAAAGGCTGGGATCCCAAAGTCCAAGATGGTTCGCCAACCCATCAATGTGGTGGGTTTTGGCGGCGAGAAAAAAGATACCAAGGGCCATGTGGTCATGGACTTAGCAGTTGGTGAGATCTGTTCCGCACTCTCAAAAGGCTTTGAAGAAATACCTAGGCAAAGTGTCATACCTCAAGAGGTTCATTCCAGCCCATGCTAAGATAAACTTTTCCTTTGGGACACTGCTGAAAGGGAATCGCAAGTTTGAATGGTTGCAAGAACACCAGCAGGCATTTGATATGGTGAAGAAAGCACTTACAATGATTGCCCTACAACCCAACAAGCCTCTACTACTGTACCTGACGTCTACACCTCGGTCTATTGGGGCTCTACTTGTCCAAGACATAGATGGCATTGAGAAGCCAGTCTATTACATCAGTCGCAAAGTCAATGGTGTCGAGTGGCGATATACCCCAATTGAGAGGCATTGTTCGCCTTAATCTTCACACATGAAGTTGTGCCACTATTTTTGGCACACCCGATCCATGTGACCCTGAGTGATCCGGTCCGCTACTTGCTAAGCAAACCCGCTCTGACGGAAGAATGGCAAGATGGCTTTTGGCTCTACCAGAATATGACATCACTTGTGTTAATCCCAAGGCTATTAAGAGCCAAGCACTTGCAAACTAACTGGCCCAATTCCCATCTGGTGAACATGAACCTGCAGAGGTATCTCTACCAGAGGTGAGATCTATGTCTCCGCAGTTGTAGTTGAGGCTTATTGGGACTTAAAATTTGATGGAGCTTCGGGAGCTGGGAAAGGCGGAGCTGGCATAACACTAACCAGTGAAGGAGAGAAGTTTCATCTATCATATAAGCTTGATTTTGAATGTTCAAACAATGAGGCTGAATATGAGGCGTTGATACTGGGTTTAATCGCTGCCCAAAAGAAGGGACTCCGCAAGTTGAAAATTTTGGGCGACTCCGAGCTAGTTGTCAGGCAAACAATGGGTGATTTTGGCTTAAAGGAGCCTCTGTTGGGCCCGTATCGCACCATGGTTCAAGGGTTGCTCCCTCAATTTGATGATGTCCAAATCTAGCATACCCCTCGAACACACAACCGTTTCCCCGATGCCTTGGCTACACTAGGGGCAAAGGTGGACATACCAGATGATAGTATAGCCATCGTCATCGAGAAAAGAACAACACCAGCAGTGTTAGCCGAAGAACATACAGAGCAAGATGCTAAGGGATAGAAAGCATATATAATCCAATGTAATGCTTGAAAAGCTGAGGAACAATCACCAGCAGAACTTGCATAATTTCTGCTCCTCAGAGGAGAGTTGTATTTTCGCGGTGCCAACAACTTGCTGGCAAAGTGCGTCAGTAGACAAGAAGCAACTTACAGACTTAAGCAGATCCATGCTAAGTCTCGTGGAGATGGAGATATCAGTCTATACCGAAGGATACAGAGGCAAGGGTATTACTGGCCAGAGATGGAAAAGGAAAGTACTGAGTTGCAGAGGCAATGTGCAAAATGCCAATCCCATCCTAAGGAAGAAAAAGCCCATTTCTTAAGCAGTGAAGAATGGAGGCAGCCATATGTCGACTACCTTGGAAATGGCACATCGCTCGAGAACAAAGCCGATGCAATCAAAGTTAAGAGGCCCTCCGCTTCTTCCTTGACCAAAGGATGAGGCAAATGAGGTGCCGAGGGAAGCCCACAACATCAAGAAGGGCAGCGATTATATGGACATCTCATTCACCTCGGCTACTATTGGCCGACAATAGAAAAAGATGCTAAAAACTTTTTAATGAGATGCCAATCCTGCCAGAAGTTTGGGAACTTGATACATGCACCGGCGGTTGAGCTGCACAACATCAAGACCCATTACCTGTTCCATACTTGGGCATTTGACAGCACAGCAAATGAAAGGCCACAGATTGCAGCGATTGAAGTTAGTACCAAGTGGGGGTGGAGGCTATACCAATAAGGAAGGCAGACGGGGCAGGAGTAACCAACTTCATCAGAAAAAGCATAATCTGTAGGTTTGGCATACCAGAAGTAATGCTGTCTGACAATGGAACTCCCTTTGTAAATCGTCATGTGGGAAGACTTCTGAACGCCTACCAGATCAAGCAGCACAAGTCTAGTCCATACTACCCCCAAGGGAGTGGACAAGCTGAGGGGACCAACAAAACCATCATCCGAATATTGAGTAAAATGATGGATGAAGCAGGGGGCACTTGGTCTGAACGACTCCCCGTAGCACTCTAGGCGTATAGAACGTCAAAGAGAAAGCCAACTCAGGCAACCCCATTTTCCCTAGTGTACGGCTCCGAAGCTGTGTTGCCAGTTGAGTTGGCAGTACCCTCAGCAAGAACGGCTATGTCAGCACACTTAGTTCCAGACAGCAGAAAGAATGACATAGAGGCAGAAAGAAGAGATCAGGCCTCGCGGTCAATGGAAAAGTATCATCAATCCGTAGCTCGTGCCTACAATCAACTGCTCAAAGACAAGAAGTTCAATAAAAGGGACTTGCATCAAGACAAGGACGTAATCACGCGGGGCAACCAATTCCCAAGTTCTCACCAAGATGGGAAGGCCCTTACAAAGTTGCTGAGGCAAACAGCAGCGGGTACTACAAGTTGACAAGAGTAGATGATGGGTTCAAAACTGGCCCTATCATCGCCACGTTGTCTGCATGCTCGAGGAAACCATCGACTGCCTGAAGCCTATCCCTCATCCACGATAGGTCCAAACTGTTCCTCTCAAAGCCGCTCTGGTTTGCCTCGGCACTTTCCACGAACTTGCTAGGGGTGGTTAGAATCTTCTTAGTAGCAAGGTTGCAAATGAAGCTGGCGAGTGACTCCAACAGTGCTGTCTACACCATAGATCTAGGAATGTTTAAGGTTAGGAAAGGTGCCGGTGCATACCGGATGCGCAGGCGAGAGTGGGAGCAGCTACGGGGGAGACCCAGTAACTTAGAAAAGAAACTTTCTCTGAGGGTTGAGGGGACTTCCTCACAACCTCGCCAGCTTCAATCACTGGAGGGAGACTGGTGGAGCGACCAAGGGTCTGAGGACGACGCACTTCCCCTGAAATTGATTGCCCAGCAGCATTGGAATGGGTAGATGCAGCGTTGGCGATCAGGTGAACTAGGCTCGCGAGAAAGATCAAGTCGCCGCACCGCCATGTCGCCCAAAAGAGGTTATCCATCTGGTAGTCTCCAACGTTCAGATCTGGAACAGTAGTTGTATCCATCCCAGTATAAAAATCTTGGGATACCCCAAGGTCAATTGGTACTTTCGGAAAGTGAGTGGGGTACAAGTCTGCCAGCTGTTAAGAGGTTGCCGAAGCAACTGGGTTAGAGGTCCTAACGACAGATAGAATAAAGGGTGGCTAAAGTGACAGTTCCCGCTGCAAGTCGGTCGAAATTTAAAAGGGCCACAGCAGGAACAGTGGAAACAGCCACTACACTTGCACTCTCCTCTGCCACTTGGGCGTTCGGAAGTGGTCTCCGAACCAATGGAGACTCATCGATCGAGAAACCACCAGATGCAACTCCAAAGGGAGGTGGTGCAACTTCCAGTGGCTCTCCCATGCTGGTATCTTCCCTTGGGGTCTTGGGGAAAAAATCATCTCCGCTGACAGAGAAACGGCCTGAGTGCAGAATCACGGGGTTTGAGGCTCAGACCCTCAAAGAACTAGGCCGCCTGAACAACTTCCACAATAGGGGAACTTCATTTTCGCAACCTCCACAACTGCTCACCAAGAGTTGGTGCGCCTCAAAGACTTGGTTCTTTCTCAACATCTGGAGTACCGCTCAAGGGTCCCGAACCTTGTGACCCTTGTAGCAAGGAGAAGGTCATCGCCGTTGTCGCCGCTTGAATCGAGGAAAGTCCGATGGCGAGAAGAACCTCCGGAGCGTGGCATGGCCGATGGGCCCGAAAAGAAAAATGTTATGTAATTACCAAAGTAAACGTAAGAAGTCCAAGGAAGCATTGCAAAATATTTTCTAAGTATGGGTACGTTTCGGAGTCTCTTCTTATTTGGTGAGGCACGTGCCTCGACAACCGATGCCGCCTGGTCGCCTTTAGTCTCGAGCGGTCGTCCGTGAATCGCTGTGACGGATTTGAGGGTGCAATTTGCTCCAGACGGGTAAGGCTTCTCCACTGAGTCGTGATAGAAGCTTAAAGCGACGTAATATATCGGTCTGTTTCTCGGAGGCCGACGAAGAGATAAGTCAGTCATGGATGGGTTCCATCGCAGGGACTACGGGAGCACTATTGCAAAAGTTGAAGAAAGAATTGAGGTTGCGGTGCCAGAACAGCCTTTTACTGGGAGTAAAGGCGCTCTCTCTTCCAAGTTAGGGAAGCTCCATGAAGCCTAAGCCCTTCACAAGTAGGGGGATATAATCACGCAAACCGCAAAGCTCGTGGTAATCGGTCAAGCGGAGGGGCATGTGGGATGCCCTGATCCATGCCGAACCGCTCAGGGACCCTGTCCGGTCGATAGATGACGCTGGACATGCCCTCCTCGTTCCACAAGGGTAGAAATTCGGGGCGTATCATGGCAGCAATAAGAAGGGAGTTGGCCTGGACACTGTCAAGGGAGAAATCAACATGGTGAGCCTCGAAAAAATAGAATGGAACCACATAAATGCCTGAAAGAAGCTAAGTGAAAGGGCGGAACACACATTCCTCCATGCGGTCTTCATAATCTGCAAAGGGTCTGTTCGTGCCATGACCAGACCACCGAGAGATACGAGGGAGGAAGGGAGTGGCGCACTTGCCTCTTGACAGGTCGACCCTTTGCATCTAGAATAGGACGACCCTCTGCATCCAGAACTTCGTCTGTGAAGAAAGGCTCGTGTTCTTTAGGGACGGTGCCCGTGGCAGGGAATCTCTCATGGAAGAAAGTGGTCAAGAACTGAGTGTGTACAAAGCTCTACACATCATAGCGGGCCCATGGATCGCTTTATGTCCGAATGGATGAGATCAAGGCGGAAGTATAAGTTTCCCAAGAAGAGGGGGGACCAGAGGGATCTAGCTGCCGCTGCAAAGTTTGATAGCCAAGGGGAACACCAAAGGTTTAATACTCTTAGCAGGGTTGCTGGGGAGAACAAAAAAAAAAAAATGAAGTAACTGATGAAGGCGGCCAAGTACAAGTCATGTAGTCTGCCCAATCATGAGTTGCGACTCTCCTTTGTGATGTCGGCCACAACTGGTTGCAGGTCATTGAAGAAATGCTTCAGCCAGAAAGATAAGTGGTTTTGTCCCTCTTGGGCCTCTCCTGGAGTAGTTCCCAGTCCTAAGATCAGACCAAGAGCCATACTTCCGCGCCTCTCGAAAGGCTCCTTGGAGGGCAGTGACAGCAACTTGTTTTGCAAGAGTCAGGGACGCTGGATCGAAGGGGTGATCTGCACGAGTGCTCAAGTGTAGAAGGACGGCAACATCTTTGAGGGTTGGAGTTATCTCCTCCCATGCCAAAGAAAAAGTGTGAGCGTCGCAGCTCTAGCGAGAGACAACCATATCAGTGTTGGTCTGTACTTTGTGCACTGATAACACCCTCGAAATCGAAACAGCATTGTAGAGACGAACATCCCGCAATTGCTGCTCGAACCCACCATCTGCAATGATGTCATCAACCCAGAGGGACCAGCCTGTTGAAGGGCCCGAGTGAGTGCGATAGTAGATGTATGAATGGGGAAAGTCACCACGCTCTACGCGAAACCGCAGCACAGAGACTGGGTTCACCATGTCAACATCATCCAAAGCAGCCTCACTAAAAGGAAGCAGAGGCTCCTCCAAAGGAAGGGCATCAGGAACGAAGAAGTCAATGGCCTTCCAGAAAGGGTCAGCTAGCCCTCCGAAGTATGAGGCCCTCCTCCACTCAGTAGGGGGTGGGTCAGCCTTGTCGGGTAGAAACCTTGTGCGGGCCATAAGGAAGTATAAAGAAAAGTAAAGAAGACTCTGGAAAGTGGGGACAAGGAAAAGAAGACAAGGAGACAGAAAGTGTGTTTGGGTGGAAGTGGGGGACCAGTGGACCCAAGGGCGCTATTTATAAAGAAAGTAGCAATAGGGCGTCGACATACTTCCCTAGGCCCATTATGACCATAATCAAGAGGGTAATCCTTTTAAGAGCCGACGCAACCTCGGTTACTTGTCAAGGCCATGCACGCTGGAAACCAGAACGGTGTCCCCATCAAGGGGGCAAATGTAGAGGGTCAGAAATTAAACCCCCAATTAAGTATGGGCCTAAGTACTGAGGTCGCCCCAAAGAGGCGACCAGGAATGAGAAAGGAGCATGGGCTACAGTCCAAGGGAAGTGAGCCAACAGTGAGCCGGAGTAGATCCGACCCGCCACGGGTCCAAACAGACTCCACGAAGGAAAATGACCAAGTCAAGTTACAGCGGGAACACATGAGTTGTAGAGGGAATACATGCAATGAAGTTCTTTGAGGTTTTCCCTCAGCGCCACCATTCCTAATATCTTTGGCTCCGCCGCCATGCAAAGTTGACGAGGGAAAGAGAAAGATGAAGCAACTAAGTTGCAGAGGCGACAGTTGTGACGACCAAGTTGTGGAGGCACTTTATCTTAGCGCCGCCATTCCTAACCAAGTTACAGAGGCGCCCAAGTTGCATAGGCACTTTGTCGGCGCCGCCATCTCCAATATTGTCGGTTATACCATTTGAACTTGCCACGAAATGACTACCGGAAGAACTATTGTCGCCAGAACAACTTCATGGAGGGAACATCCCGCCAAGGTGATAGCGGCTTCTGGGAAAAGCTTTCCCTTTGCAAGTAAAGGGTAATGCCTGGCGCTGATAGTAGGACCCAAGGCATTACTAGCCCAAGGCTGATAGCAGGCCCCAAAATTCATTTAACTTGGCACTGATAGTAGGTCTCAAGACTTACTGGTTGGAGCTGATGGCCGCCCAGGGTACCAGTTTAGCGCGGCGATCCCGCGAAGATGGGAGCAGGGTAGCCCGATCATAAGGGACTTCCTTTCCATTACCCAGGTCATAGACCTGCCTTAGTTGCACGGGCAGAACTAAGGAAGCCCCTTGGGCTTGGTACTAAGGAACAGCACGGCTGATAGCAGGCTTGGCTGTGGCCTTCGCCTTAGGAAGCTGGGGAGTTTGTGGTTAGGTGGCTAAGGGTGAAGGCTTCACTGCATTGAGCACGA
The DNA here is from genome assembly GCA_025200525.1 of Camellia lanceoleosa. Lineage (NCBI taxonomy): Eukaryota > Viridiplantae > Streptophyta > Magnoliopsida > Ericales > Theaceae > Camellia > Camellia lanceoleosa. Next base: position 45,626 of record JANUSC010000459.1, read on the forward strand.
ACATAGTCGATAGCAGACTAATGGAGTCCTGAGAATGCATGCAGTGGCCAAGTAGAACTGAGAAGGCAAGTACAGCAGCAAGGTTTACCGCTGCAAGTGCACTTGCTGAGGTTCGAGCTGAGAAGGCAAGTGCAGCGGCAAACGCTCCCGTCGCAACTGTACTTGCTGAGGCTCAAGAGGGAGTTGCAGCGCCAAACACTCCCGTCGCAACTACACTTGCTGAGGCTCAAAAAGGTAGTTGCGGAGGCAAATATATAGTACACAGTACATGCAGAAGGACACGTGGCACCTTCAGCCTGGTGGCTCAAGGCAATGTGATCATCTAGGACACATGTCCTCTCTCTATTTGGCCACTTGGTGTGCTCTTGGTACCAAGGAAAAGCCTATAAATAGGAACCATTTCCCAAGGTTCAACAAGAGGAATTTTGGGGATTTGGGGGAGATGCTACCTATTTTGGCACTGCCATACATTTCTTCTTAAGCTACTTGCTTCACCCTCACCCAGCTGCACACTCTCCAATTTCTAGGGGGTTGTTGCTGCTCATTCTCAAGCCACTTCCACCATTCTTGGACCATTAGCATAGTTTTACCTCTCTAATCACCTTCTCTAACCTCGAACCCCGTTACATTTCTGGCGACTACTGAAGGTCATTGTTGATGGTTCATACCCGCAGTGTGGTTTACACACCTCACTGGAAAAAAATGGCAGAAGATGAAGTTCAACAAGGCTCTTCAAATGGCGGAGCAGCACATGCAGAGGACCGTGACCACAGTGTTGTGATTGAGGCAGTTCAGTCACTCCAGGACACGCAGAGGGAGATCCTGGCAGCTTTGCAAACTCTCATTGAGGCTGTTATGGCCATGGCTTCTCAACCAGCTCCAGCACAAGCACCTCTGCCCGTAGTAGTCCCAAACCCAGTGCCTAACCTGTTCCCTGAGGTTCGGGCTCCAATCCAGGTGCCTCCTGTGGTACTTCAGGCGAACGGTGCGGCCGGTTCAGCTACCTAGGAGCAGACTGGACCATTCTGGCCCACTCACTTTTTTACTCTAGCCGATGTAGAAGTTATGCTCGAGCAAGAGCGTAGCAAGAAGCAACTCCCATCTCTCCCCGACTCAGATGTGAGGGCCCCATACTCTCAGGAGATATTGACCATGCAATATCCAACTGGGTATATAGTGCCCAAGTTTATTAAGTTTGATGCGAAACAAGGCAATGCCAGAAGGTGGTGAGGTTCATTGAAACTCTTGGTGTCCATGGTAGTGACCACTCTCTGCGCCTTCAGGAGTTCTCCAAGTCCACTTACTGAAAGGGCTTGCAGCTGGTATGTGAACTTGGCTCCCAACTCGATCAAGAGTTGGGAGGAGATAGTGAACAAGTTCTACACGAAGTTCTTCCAAGTCCAAGAGAAAGTTACAACCCTCGCCCTTGGGCGAGATGTCTAAAGGGAGGGCGAAGATATACTGGACTATGTTAAGTGGTTCCAAAATAAGGCTATTGACTGTCATGAACCAGTGGATGAGGCCCATTTAGTCAGCATATGTGTGGAGGGGTGTCATACGCGACTACAAAATTTTCTTAGTGAATCATAATCTGCCTACCATTTCAGCCTTGATTGAGGCAGCTAGGAACCTCAGTACCACTGGTCCCTTGCACAGATCTCGTGACAGCCACCACTACCCTTGCAGTAGCAAAGTTGCTGCGGTAACCTCTGCAGGAGAGAGCCACTCGCAAGGATAGGCGACGTCCTTTCGGAAGAGAAAGAGTTATGAGGACAGAAATCCAAGTCCTTGCAACGTTGAGAATGTTGAGGCTCTGGTTAAAGAATGGGTAGCTGATGGTGAACTTACCTTGCCTCCAGTTGATGTCCCTCCAACCAAGAAGGACAAAGAAAGCCCGGATTATTGTGTCTATCACAGAACTACCAGACACCCTACGAGGGACTGTTGGACTTTGAAAAGTATCTTCAAGAAGAAAGTTGACGCAAATGAGCTGAAGTTCAAAGATGCCGGTAACCGTGATGTGCGAAAGGACCCTTATCCTAACCACAAGGGGAAGGGAAAGAATGTACATATATGATTGGCTATCTCGGGCCTGTGCGTGATCAAGTGCATATGGTGTCTTACTATGATGAGTTAGAAGAAATTGCAACCGGCCAGCTCCTTGAGACAGTGTACCTGCAGAGGCAAAATTCGCAGAGGATGCTAATGCCCAGGCCTTGCAAAACTCTGTTAATTTTCGCGCCTTCTTTGACCAATTGGGGCTGAGCCAAGTCGCCAGGTTGGAAGCAACAAAAGCCCTCATTGAATATGCTTATGGCGACCAAAGGATTTTTGTCGCCAATAACTTAGCAAACGAAACTACGTCGTTTTGCATTTTTCTTTTTCTTTTTTTTTCTTTTTTTTTTTTTTTTAAAGACTGGACCGACCTTTTTACTGAATAAACAAATAAGCTCTAACTCTCTCTCTCTCCCTTTCACTCTCACTCTCACTCTTTCTCAATCCACAGCCTCAAGCGGCGCAAAACAGAGGTATGTCTCCCGCAACCTCAAACTCTCTCACCCCGCCTCCTCGTCCTCCTCCTTTTCATCTTCGTCTCTTTTCCTCTCACTCTCTCTCGCCACCGATTGATTTCCACCGACGACATTCACTTCTCTCTCTCTCTGCTATTTTAAAGACAGATATATATATATATATGAGTATATGATAAATATATGATAGATTGTTGTCCTAAAATCTGTCTTCAAGGATTTATATATATATATATATATGAGTATATGATAGATTGTAGTCCTAAAATCTGTCTTGAACATAAATCTGTCTTTTAAATATATGAGTAGAGACAGATTTTAGGATTGATTAAAATCTGTCTTTTAAATATATATTAAAATATGTCTTTTAAATTTTTTTCCCCTTTTATTGAAATATGTTGCTCTTTCAAATTTTTAACTAAATGCACTTTTATCAACAATGAATTTGAAATTGATTGATTTTTCTTCAAGCATGGAGTGATCTTGTGAGTGAAACCATTGTATTGTTTGTACCAAAATTATCCTATTTATGTATGCTGTAATGCAATTAACTAGGACTAAGAACCCATTGTATTGTCCATCTCCCTCTACAGATGGGCATAGGTCTCTCACTGTACAGATGCTATCTCAATTTGTCCATCTCCCTCTCTCTCTCTCTCTCTCTCATGGCGATTTCAAGGTCCCGAACCAAAACCCTAAGTTTTCCTTTTTTCTAGATTGGAACTTGGAAGATCTTCACCATTCTTAGAAAAAGTTAGAACTTTGTTTTTTTGTTCTTCTTAGCATCGTTACCTCTCTCACCATTCTTGGGATTTTGGTGAATGGTTTGGTTATTTCACCTATGTATCTAGCTATTGTCTATGCTTTCATTTTTTCTTATGTTACTTTGAAAGGCATCCTCTGCCCTAGTTTGGTTTCAGTGAGTAATGTGAAGCAGTACACTTGAGAACTAATATTAATAAGACTTATACTAATATGCACTTTTACAACTTATATTAATAAGAATTATTTATGATGACATTGACTCATAATTTTCATTATATCTATAGGTGTCCCATGTGGTATGGTTTCTATAGGACAAAATGATATGTTTATAGATGTAATTATGCATTGGCTTCTGGATATTATGCCTTACTTTCACTGTTTTATGGGTATTAAGTGCCATTGTTTGTATTTATTTTGTGGTTCACATGCTTTAATACATTATTTTGTGTTTGAAGAATATAAAGTCCTATTTATTGTGTACAGAGGATGGTTAGTGATTTTTATATATTGCCGCTAAATCACCATTCCTTCAGAGAATGAGTGGTTCTTCTTTTCTTCTCGTGGAAGGAAGTACCCAAATGGCTCACAAAGTAAGAGAGCAACTGAATCGCTATTGGAAAGCCACCGAAAGAACGAAATGTGAAGTTAGGATCTAATTTGATTGGCACAAAAGGACACCGGTGTTCCACACCGATCGTCGCACCAAAAAGGAGTGGACAAAATAGATAATGCATGAGTATTGTATGAATGGAAATCCTCGTGGTGGTGTTAATACTTTTGACAATATTTTATATTCTCATAGATGGTTTGGTTATTTCACCTATGTAGTGTATCTTAGGCATTAATTAGTTTTTACTTTTAATTAGTACATGGGCAAAATTATAATTCTATTAGATGGAGTAAACAACACTAGTCATTCTCATTTTTTTATTATTATTATTATTATTTATTTATTTATTTGAATAACTAAACTATTTTCAGCAGAAAGAGTAGACACAAATATTGCGTATGGTCGTGATGCTCTGAATCTGGGTATGGTCACGATAGCCTTTGGTTGTTTTTATTTGTGGTGTTTGGCTTGGGGTTTGATCTTGTAGTTGAAGGTTGGTAATGGTGAAGATTGCATACCTCGTAATGGATGATGGAATTTTAACAAGGTATTCCCTTGGTTTCATTATAATAATGGAAGAGAAGTGTTCCAACTTTAGGTGGAGGGTTGTAGAAATTGATAATTCTTTTACATTCCCTATTTTGCTTAAATTCGGCAACTTTGTGAACTAATTTGGTCGTTACTTGTTCTTGTTTTATTCTTTTAAAGCAACTCTTCACCCCGATCCGAATAGAACAGTGGGAAGTTGTCAACTTCTCTGCTCATTGTGATACAAGTCATCTTTCCCGAGAACTTATTAACTGTGGAAGGAACAAGGGCCTTGTAAGTACCCTGTATTTGTTTCTATGATGGGTACTATTGTTTCAAACAAGTTTTGCTTGATATAATTAATTGTTTTCTTTACATTCAGAATATTCCTTTTTGTCTTGAAGGAAAAACATTAGAATCCTTTTTTTTTTTTTTTTTTTTTTTTCTTTTTACTATAATGCGATGTTGGTTGTAGGCATCAGGCTCAGGATAAGCGGGTTTGTGTTTGCTTCATGATCCAAGCATCATAGTTTTTGTGTTGCTGCGGTTTTGACAAGTTTCTGGTTATGCACTAGACTTGTTTGTGGCAAGGTCTCGAGAGAGGATTCTGGATTTTGGAACTGCTTTTGTTTGTACTTAGCTTTTGTAGTGTTGAATAGATCTGGGTCATCCATTTTGTGGGGCCCAAAATGGGTTACCAGATCTGTTTGTGACATGGCCTCTTCGATTTTTTGATCTTTGGATCTGTTGTCTTTTAAAATGAGGCCTTTGGCTGTCCTGCTTGTGTTTCTTCCTCTGCTTGGTTGATTGATTGATTAAATCAGGTCAACAATCTTGAGATATAAATGTTAGTTTAATGTGTGCAGGAGGTAAATAAGATGTGGGCAGGTTTTAGGTTATTACAGACAGGCACGATATCTACTAGAGATGAGCTCTTTTTTTGACTCTTGTGCATCTAGATATTTGTAACACTATTTGATATGAATCTATTTCCTGTTGGATTTCATTTGGTATTTAAAAATGGCATTCTTAATGGATAGGATGTGCTCTTTCAAGTTCATTGGTTGATAGCGATGCTAACCAATTTCTTATTCTCTATGGCAAGAGACTCCATGAGAGCTACTAAGGTATTTGGTCTCATGTCTTGCATTTTATGAAATATCCATGTTGTCGTCACATGTTGTATCCTGTCTTTGTTTGTGCATGTGTCCTTGCTTCTTAGCTCTACTGTTAATCATTTTTTTACTAGTTTTAGTTTCATCAATGCAGCAGATTCTGACGATATATACTGAATGGGAAGTTGAGAGTGATGATGAAAGTGAGGAAGAATCTGAATGTAAGTGTCTTAAAACCATAATGTGGCAGATCGTGTGCACTTTCTTATTGGCTATTCCCCCTTTGTAGTATTATTTATTTGAATATTAGATATACTTTCCTTTCATTCAGCTCCACTTCTATCTTCATTACCTTCTTCCAGGTCTTATTTAACATTTATCCGGTTGACTTGTAATTTTTCTTTTGAATTCCGCTGCATGTTGTATGCTTTCCAAATTATTTTGAAGCCTTCTTTGGGTGCATTAGTATTTGGTATTAGCACAAATGCACCTGAAGCTTCATTTGTTGTTTTCTCTAGTATCTTTGTGTTGGTAAAACAAATATGACAATAAATATGTGATGCCTGGGTTGCAAATTGTTCTTTTTCTTACTGGTTTTCTGTTTTATCAGTTCAGCTGACTTGTGACTTTTTGCATATTATTGTCCTTATGGTTTTGGTTCCACTTTCTGATATAATTTATGGTATTTGCTGTGTGGTGTCTTGGTTTCTTTTGTGAAGATACTCTAATTTTACTTGATTTTGCTTTAATGTCAGGGGTGAGAAATGCTTCTTTGAAGTTATAATTAATCGTAAAAATAAAAATAAAATTCAGTTTATTATTTATGTTTTGTTGTAATAGTTCATAAAAGCTCTGCAAGAGGATCCGTCAGCGTTAAAAATACTCACTCAAAGTTGAAAACAACAAATGAAGCTATTCTTCTTCAAGCTATTTCTCTTAACTGCTGTCTTCAATTTTTTGTTTGCCCTAGGTGGGTTAACAACTTTGGTTGACATGCCTCTTAACAGTTTTCCATCTACAGTTTCTAAAGAAACTTTTGAACTCAAGGTATGGATGGTTGAACTCAACTTTGGTTGACATGCCTCTTAGCTTCACTTTTTAATTAGGTAGTTAGAAACTTAGCTTCGCTTTCATATTCTTATTGTACAAAAACTTGACCAACTATGGCATTTTCTTGTTATCTTTTTTCCACCTACATAACAGATCTAGGCTGCAGCAAAGAGGATCTATGTTGATGTTGGTATGCTCTTAGAACTATATATGAGAAATCTCATATTTTAATCACTTGTTTTAATCATAGTAAGGCTGTCCTGCAATGTTAGTAAATAGACTTGTATGAACAAACGGGACCTCGATTAGATCTCCGGTTAGAAAATTAGGAGGAAAATTGTAAAACACAAAACTTAAAATGTCCGTTCAGGGGCCAAAATTTTGAAATGACCACCAAAACCACCGAAAGTTGGCACGGACAGCCTTTTGAAGCCTAAAGAGACTTGTAGGAAATAACGGGACATGTATTGGATCTCCGGTTAGAAAATTAGAAGGAAAGTTGTAAAACACAAGACTAAAAAGGTCTGCTCGGGGGCAAATTAAATAAATGACCAACGAAACCACCAAACTTGGCACAAAGCTTTTTCAAGCCTAAACAGACTTGTAGGAACAAACTGGGACCTCGATTGCATTTTCGGTTAAAAAATTAGAAGGAAAAATGTAAAACACAAGGCTAAAAAGGCCCGTACGGGGGCCGAAATTTCGAAATGACTACCGAAACCACCGAAACTTGGCACGGACAACCTTTTGAAGCCTAAATAGACTTGTAGAAACAAACGGACCTCTATTGGATCTCCGATTAGAAAATTAGAAGGAAAGCTATAAAACACAAGACTAAAAAGGCCCGTTCAAGGGCCGAAATTGCAAAACGACCACCGAAACTTGGCACGGACAGCTTTTTCAAGCCTAAACAGACTTGTAGGAACAAACGGGACCTTGTTTGCATTTTCGGTTAAAAATTAATAGGAAAAACGTAAAACACAAGGCTTAAAAGACCCGTTCAGGGGCCGAAATTTCGAAATGACCACTGAAACCACCGAAACTTGGCACGGATAGCCTTTTGAATCCTAAATAGACTTGTAGGAACAAACGGGACCTCTATTGGATCTCTGGTTAGAAAATTAGAAGGAAAATTGTAAAACACAAGACTTAAAAGGCCCGTTCGGGGGCCGAAATTTCGAAATGACCACTGAAACTTGGCAGGGACAACCTTTTGAAGCCTAAATAGACTTGTAGAAACAAACATACCTCTATTGGATCTCCGGTTAGAAAATTAGAATGAAAGTTGTAAAACACAAGACTAAAAGGGTCTGCTCGGCGAAATTGCGAAACAACCACTGAAACTTGGCATGGACAGCTTTTTCAATCTTAAACAGACTTGTAGGAACAAACGGGACCTTGATTGCATTTCCGGTTAAAAAATTATAAGGAAAAATGTAAAACACAAGGCTTAAAAGGCCCTGCTCAGGGCGAAATTTCAAATGACCAATCAAACCACCGAATATAAACAAATCACGATCATGAACTAGCAATTTCACACCATCGCTTCACATTCTTCATTATTTTTCGTTGCTTCAGACAACTGAACAACAACATCCAAATCATCTGACATGAGCTCCTCAAAAGTGAATTCAACTTCCTCATCATCTCCTTTCCATGAATTGTCTCTCTTAATTTTCATCTCTTCAAGAGACATCAATAAATAGGACTGCTATTTCTCCAAATGACTCGCATATTCTTTCAGATCCGACAAGTTAAACTTCGAAACATCCACAGGATGCCAATTCAATTTGTAGAGCGCCGCCGCCAAATCGAAAGGCGTGCCGACGGGAGAAAAAGCGACGCGGGCGATGTGGAGACGAGAGAGTTCCACAGCTTTCTTAAAAAGGCTTTGACGGCCAGTGACGAAGCCAGAAAATTAAATTAGAAGCACTTATTAATTACAATATCAAAAATTTTTACAAAAATATTTCATGCAAGTTTTTACGATTGATTTCGAGAAACATCAAAAAAATAATGCTATTTATAACAAGTGTATCATGGACAATATAAAAAAAATATAGATATAAGTCTTAAAATAAATTATATAATGATAAATTATTTTTTTATACAAAATTTGATTAAAAATTCAATATAATGGTAATACCACGTCATTATTAGTATGTGATATTACCAACTAATAGTAAATAAACACATAGAGAGTGAACCTCACATGTCAAGTGTAACTAATAATCTAATAAATTTCATATCTTTATAGTGAGATTACTTATACTTGCATGTCAATAATAATGAACTCACCGTTACATTCAAAAAAATTTCATAGATAATATGATTTATAATAGTTTCTTCATTTTCAATCAAAATAATCATTATTATTCTCATAATTATTATTCGATTGGGTCGGGAGAATGAGGGATTTGGAGAGATAAAGTCAATTTTCTCAGATATATGTTTAGAGACTTTAGACATCAAAAAATAATTTTGTGGATCTCTTCCATTACGAAAAGTGGGAGAGGGACCCTAGACCGATTTTCCAGACCGATTTTCCCGATTTGAAATAGTTTTGGAAATAGAGATAATTTGGAATTGGTTTGAAATATATTGAATATAATGACTTAAATGTTAATCCTTCATCAATTTTATTTGACATAAATAGACAAATAATTTAAATTAAAAAATTAAAGTTTAAATTGACACAATTAAAAACTCATAATTTATTTTATTAGAATGGTTAAACCATTTTTTTTTTAAAATTTTTTTCTATATTTTTAATTGAAAAAAAAAAGAAAAAAATTCAGTGAAACTAATTGGTCATTCTCATAATGGATAAATTACAAATACATCCCTTACGATTCGCTTAAAATATAGATTGTTCTTCGACTTTAAAAAATTACAAATGCCCACTTATCAAAATATTTTATTCGATAGAATTAAATAAAAAATAAAATTCCTTATTGATTTGCCATACAATAATAAAAAGAAAAATTAGTGAAACATATCTCTCTAATTTTTTAATTTTAAAATATAGTGTTGTCTCTTTAATTAAAATAAATGTCTCTTAATTTTGTATTGAATCTTGTTTCGTAATAATTATTTTTAGTCAATAATGAATATTTATAATGCATAAAATAAATTGATCATTCTATTTTATTTCATTCCAACAATATTAGTTAGGAGAAATTATCCAAAAGAAAAAAAAAATGATCCTTATAACAAAATGAATCTTTAATTTTTAATTTGATCAATTTAAACCTTAATATTTTGATTAGTTTTTAATCTAAATCATTTATCTATTTTTCTTAAGTAAAATTAACAACAACAAAAAAAAGCATTTTAATTACTAAACTTAATGAAAAATGACATTAAATTTAGCAGAATTGGGTAGTTGGGATCAGTGGTTGTGGGGGACAATACAAAGGCAAATTATTGGGTTGGAACAGTTTGAAATACAAGGCTTAGTCTAGTTTGATAAAAAAAAAAAAATTAAACTATTCTAATATCACATGTATGCATTGTAATGTTTGGATGGAGAACTCTCAAACAATAAAAGTATGTAAATAAAAATGAAAAATGTAAATAAAAAACACATAATAAGAAGACCATATAACAAAAATCGATGTGGTTGGGATCAAGTCAGGGGAGAATACATGCACAAATTATTGGGTTGGATCGGTTTGAAATACAAGGCTTAGTTTAGTTTGATAAAAATAAAATAAAATAAATAATAATAATTAACTATCCTAATATCATATGTATGCATTGTAATGTTTGGACCACAGAACTCTTAAGCAATAAAAGTGTGTAACTCACAGGTAATTGAAGATTTCAAATATTAGGACATGGTACAATCTTATGATTTTATTTTGAGGTTGTAAGATATACTCGTGGTTCAGAGATCAGTATTTTTTTTCATTGTATGTAATATGGATGTAAGCTTCAGGGCATTTCTTTTATTTGTATATAAATAACATTGTTATGTAGCGAGAGGGAACATGTATATTTATTTATTTATCAAAAGATGATTTGTCATTTGTAAATGGACTACATTAATGAATATTGGTAATGTTATCTGACTAATAAAATACAGGGCATTACACGGACGACCGGTAAGATGAAATTCGAGCCATTCGGGCCAAGCTCAAATTTGAGCTACGTAGCAGAGCTATTTTTAGATTCACTCAATTTAAATACACTTAAAACGTATAAAATTTATGATCTTTTTAAAAATAAAAAAAAAATCGCGAAATATTAACAAATATACAAAAAATAATAATAATAATATATATTTTTTGTATTTATTAAATTTTTTAAAGATTTCTCCAATGCTTTTTTTAAACTGCTTCGGTATATGTATCTGAAAAACAAGTGGCCATATATGAAAAAAATTCATTATAAATATAAAAAAAACATATGAATTAAAAATTTTAAAATTATTTTTGAATAATTTTAAACCAACCAAAATTTTAAAAATTAGTTACTTACTCCACATTGATCATCCAAATTTAAATTTAACACATTTTTTTTTCACAATTTTCATAAATATTTTTTTTATTAATTCGATATACAAATTCATTGTATTTTAAATTTTTATATGAATTAGTAACAAATAACTTCTTTAAAAAGTTTCATAAAAAAAAAAATTTAAAAAAAAAAAAATCGATTAATTTGAAAATATGATGTACTACATACTTCAACTTAGATATTGGTTCAGTTAATGCAGCTTTGGTAATAGAGCTAAAGTTGATTTGAAATAGTTTTGGAAATAGAGATAATTTGGAATTGGTTTGAAATATATTGAATATAATGACTTAAATGTTAATCCTTCATCAATTTTATTTGACATAAATAGACAAATAATTTAAATTAAAAAATTAAAGTTTAAATTGACACAATTAAAAACTCATAATTTATTTTATTAGAATGGTTAAACCTTTTTTTTTTTTTTTGAATTTTTTCTATATTTTTAATTAAAAAATAGAAAAAAATCAGTGAAACTAATTGTTCATTCCCATAATGGATAAATTACAAATACATCACTTACGATTTGCTTAAAATATAGATTGTTCTCTCAGACTTTAAAAAATTACAAATGCCCACTTGTCAAAATATTTTATTCGATAGAATTAAATAAAAAATAAAATTCCTTATTAATTTACCATACAATAATAAAAAGGAAAATTAGTGAAACATATCTCTCCAATTTTTTTATTTTAAAATATAGTGTTGTCTGTCTCTTAATTTTGTATTAAATCTTGTTTCGTAATAATTATTTTTTAGTCAATAATGAATATTTATAATGTATAAAATAAATTGATTATTCTATTTTATTTCATTCCAACAATATTAGTTACAAGAAATTATCCAAAAGAAAAAAAAAATGATCCTTATAACAAAATGAATCTTGAATTTTTAATTTTATCAATTTAAACCTTAATATTTTGATTAGTTTTCAATCTAAATCATTTATCTATTTTTCTTAAGTAAAATTAACAACCAAAAAAAAAAGCATTTTAATTACTAAACTTAATGAAAAATGACATTAAATTTAGCAGAATTGGGTAGTGGGGATCAATGGTTGTGGGGGACAATACAAAGGCAAATTATTGGGTTGGAACAGTTTGAAATACAAGGCTTAGTCTAGTTTGATAAAAAAAAATAATTAAACTATTCTAATATCATATGTATGCATTGTAATGTTTGGACGGGAGAACACTCAAACAATAAAAGTATGTAAATAAAAATGAAAAATGTCAATAAAAACACATAATAAAAAGAACATATAACAAAAATCGATGTGGTTGGGATCAGTGGCTGTAGGGGAAAATACACAGACAAATTATTGGGTTGGATCGGTTTGAAATACAAGGCTTAGTTTAGTTTGATAAAAATAAAATAAAATAAAATAAATAATAATAATTAACTATCCTAATATCATATGTATGCATTGTAATGTTTGGACCACAAAACTCTTAAGCAATAAAAGTATGTAAATAAAATGAAAAATGTCAATAAAAAACACATAATAAGAAGAAAATATAAAAATCGATAATCATTAAAAGATAAAATGAACCTTATGCATTGTAAAGTTTTTAGCAATGGTAAAGTTTATTTGATCGAAACCGGATACCGGTCAATAAGAACTTTTAGAAAGTTGTTGCAGAGACCTAGGTGCTATGAAGTATCGACACTTCAAAATAAGTGTTGCAGTCATGTCGGATAAGAATGCAATTGTCGTCAATTTTGTTGGTGAAAAGGCAAAAATTAAATAAGTTATAGTTATCAAATAGACTTAATTTTTTGTGCAGATGAAATACACAAAGTCCTTGATAAAATGAACGATTCAGATTATCGAAACGGAGCATGTGGTAAGCCTCATGGGCCAAAACAATGCTCTCTAATCCAAATTTTAAATTGGAACGGATCTTCCTCTTAATTCGATTCCCTATGCCCTATGAAACCTCTTAAATTAGAGAGAGAGAAAAAAAAAAAGAAAAAAAGAAACACAATCACTAATGTAGTTATTTTATATGAGGGAATTCTCTCCGGACCACTCTTAAATTAGAGAGAGAAACAAAAAACCCGATCACTAACGTAGTTATTTTATATGAGGAAATTCTTTTTCACCATAATTTGAACCCAAGAGCTGCTTAGTCTTGTGATGTCTATCATAGATATCGCTTTTGATAATTCAACTATTAAGTATGTTGGACATTTCATTTTTTTTATTTCGTGAACATAGAAAAATTATATCCCGGCCAATGCCTAACTCCTACCCCGACCAGTTGGAGAAGTTATAAATAGGAATGGCAACGAGACAAGAAGGGTGAGTTTTACACTCTGCTCCCAATCTCCAATTATTATTATTTTTTTCCATTTCCATTCCTCATCCCTAACGAAGACCGCTTTTATTCCAATCGCCTCGCCTCTAATGGGGTTCGGTTTTTCCCGCCCCAAAAATCCCTAACCCATTTTCGTGATCAAGAATGTTACATTCATTTAAGTTGGTGCGGTCTGAATTGTATGAATTTGTTTACACTAGTTATCTAGATGATAGGATGACAATCATGTAGACGAAAGTGAAACCAATCGTCCAGCTGGCACAAATTTACACGATTCGAGTGACAACAAATTCGATAAATAAATTATTTCACTTCTGTGATTTATTCAAAGTTACGTTGCTTCAGTTTATATCCCCATAACGAACAAAAAGATAAAAAGAAAAAAAAAATTAATAAGAGCAGAAAGTGAATGAAAGGGACTTCATCAAAGATTAAAAATATACAGTTTTAATTATTTATTTATTTTTTATCTTATTTATTTATTTTTGCTTTCAATATTTTCAAATTTCTTTTATTTTTAAATTATTTTAACTGAAAAAGTAATTTTTTATATATAGATTTTAAAAAATGTTAAAGACAAAAAAAGTGTAAGGCCTTAATTATAAATTAGATTACGCAAACTTGATTAAGAAGTTGAAAGGCTTAAATAAAATAATTTTAAATTTACATTAAAAAGTTTGAACGTCGCATTGAAATAGAATGAGAGGGTTTAAATAAAAAAATTAATAGTGTGATGATTAGTTGCCAAATTTAATGGACAGAAATGAAGGATGGACAAATGTGGTGCCTGTTAGTAATGGGTAGTCAAACTTATTTGTCGAATTTAGTAGTTGGACGATATCGAAGGATATGAAATGACCTGAAGAATACCAATTGATAATTGAAAATTACAACGGCGATCATCCATTTGCTAGAGAGTTGTCGGAGTTTGGTCAGAACTCGCCATTCACTGATAGTTGTGGTGAGTGGTGGTTAAAAGTGATGAGTGAGATGAGAAAATAAAAACTTATTTAAAAAAAATTGAAAACAACTTATAAATATACAAAAGCATAAAAATAAAACTAATACTTATATATTATAAGACAAAACAGCTTTTGAAAATATGTTAAAATATATTTATTTGAACAATTTTTGAAAATATGTTACATTTTATTTGAATGACCGGAATAATTTCTAATCAATATCTACGGTTGAGATTAATTTTTTTCCCGCCCAAACACTCTCTACTCTCTCTCCCACGTCTGCTCTCTCCCACGTCTGCCAAACGTCTCTTTTTTTTTTTTGATTCATAGGAAATATGCCAAACGTCTCTTAACTCCCTCTATCCACGTACGGTTGAGATGGGTGTTGTGTTCACGCTCTCTCTCTGAAAATCATCCTTATCCCTACACTCACAAGTCCTTCACCGTTTTCTCTCTCTAATCTCTCTCTCATGGCGTCTGACTCTCCGCCAACATTCCCTTCTCCATCCCCTTGCTCCGATCCAAACCCCCACAAATTCGCCTTCCAAAACCCTAAATTCTCCTCCCGATTGAGACGATCATCTTTGCACTCCTACTCTCTCTCATCAAGCCCTCACTCTCTCTCTAGGGTTTCCGATTCTGCATTCTGTCCGTGTTCACCGCTCGATGGTCCCGTTGTTTCGGTGCCGGACAGACAATCTTCTGCAGGCTCTTCGCTACGCTGCTCAATTCGGCTCCCTTCGCTACCGACGGTGCTCTCGCAAGGTAAGATCGATTGAGTCTTTTCACCCATTCTCTCTCTGTTTTTGTTTTTGACTGGTTTGGCTTGCTACAGTTCAAACCCCACTGTCGTCTTCGAGAACAGAGGTATTTTACCCCAATTTCGGGCTTCCTGCAGCTCTTTATTGTACATTCGCTTCAAGGTTATATACATTTTGTTGATTGGTGTGATGTGGGTTTGATATTTTTTCCCTTCTCTCCCTGTTCTTCTCCTTTATTTCATGAATACATACATTTTTAGAGTTGTTTATTTGTTATTTTTTTCCCCTACTCTCTCTGTTCTTCTTCTTCATTTCATTAATACATATGTAATTTGGGGTTTGATTTCCTGTTTTTATTAGAATTCCGTACAATACAGACTTACAGGTTAAATTGAGGATTTTCTTATAATTGTTGCCAGGACATAGAAGCTTGTTCATTTTTATTGTCATCATGATCATGATCATCATCATTTTATTTAATATTTTTTTGGTACCACTAAGAACATCCTTAAATTTATATTTCTTTAACAAAAATCTTGTAAACAAAAACTATTGATGAGTTAGCAACCTATACATTTAATTAAGTTAGCAGTTTGTAAAAGTTTCTTTATATCAATTAATTATTATTAGTATAGGTTGTATTTATTTAAAGTTTAATATTATGATTATAATTTATTGAATTTTTTTAATTAAAAAAAATGTTGGGTTGGGTTAGGTTTGGTCAATTCGAATTTGGATTAGAACAGACGTAAGTCTCCTCACGTCCACAGACGTAACTAGTAGTCTTCTTCTTCAGCTCCAATCCAAGTCGTTGTTAGTTCAGTTGGTGATAATCTGTGTCTGTCTGTAAATTTCAATGGCGGACTGGGGGCCGGTGCTAGTAGCAGTGGTGTTGTTCGTGGTGTTTACACCGGGGTTGCTGTTCCAGATACCTGCTAAGAGCCACCTTGTCGAATTCTGGAGCCTCAACACCAACAGCAAGTCCATTGCTATTCACACTCTTCTCTTCTTTGTCCTCTACTCCATCCTCATCGTCCTCCTCCATCTCCACATCTACACCGCCACCTGATTCTTCTCTCCAATCCATTTCAACAAAACAAAACAGATCTTAGATGTTGCTCAACAAGATCTCCATGTCATCTTTGTGTATTTTGTATCTTTTCTTCTTCTTCAATATTTCTGTTTTCATTTTTATTTTTTAAGTATGTGAAATCAAAGCATAAAAACAGAAATTTCTTACATAAGCAGATGTGTGTATTAATTAATCTGTTTGTAATTAAATGTATCTGCTGCTTGTAAATGTTAATGTCATGTATTGGTTTTTTCTCTCTGAATCAATTAATTTGATTACTATCATATACATACATAGGGATTCATGTTACTGTTTTCTATACATGAATTCAGAGCCTGATCATCTGAATGGACAAAGAGTAAAAATCGCTTCTTTTTTTTTTTTCTTTTTCGTTTTCTTTTTTATAAATAAAAATTCTTTCCTTGACAAAAAAAATAAAAAATTACCCCAGAGCTGACTTTCCCAGTCATTTGCACCCTAAAAATTTATGCAAAATGATGTGTCGCATTTATATCCCTGCATTGATAGTCAAATGCCCATCACTATGGTTCATAATTGCAAGAGTGTCATTGCCACATTATTTTTGTCTTAAATTCTGTATGAAAATTGTGTGAGAATATCATTTTCCTATTAATACAACATCTTCGGAGTTACTGTCTAATTTGAACTACTCTCTAAAATGGCAGGGAGTGGATGGAATTATTGAATTGGCCCCAGGTTACTTCCCTGCCGTATACAGCAGTATTAAGAAAGCAGGAGGGCTTTGTATTGCCGATGAGGTTCAATCTGGGTTTGCTCACACTGGGAGCCATTTTTGGGGATTTGAGACCCAAGGCATTGTGCCTGACATAGTGACAATGGCAAAGGTAAATCTATATAATATGGCAGGATGATTTTTAAAAATGTCCAAAATGATTTTTAATGGTCTAAATTAATTCTAAGTGTATATCAATGGTTAAGATCAATCCTTTCAAATGTACCAAACACTTGTTTCCCGCCCAAATACTCTTCGCTCTCTCTCTCTCTCTCTCTCTCTCACGTCTCAAACACTTAATATGGCAGGATTAT
Organism: Camellia lanceoleosa; assembly: GCA_025200525.1. NCBI lineage: Eukaryota > Viridiplantae > Streptophyta > Magnoliopsida > Ericales > Theaceae > Camellia > Camellia lanceoleosa. The sequence continues at coordinate 62,924 of JANUSC010000459.1, forward strand.
TTTTTTTGGCCTTATAGATTTGGCCTCTTCTTCTTGGGGTAGCAAAGTGTGTTTTGAGGGGAGAGAGAGAGAGTGTGTGTTTTAAAATTTGAAATTTGAAAAAGTGAGATGAGCGAGAAAGGATGGATGGGTGGGGGGGTTTGAAGAGTTTTTTTTGTTTTTTGTTTTTTTGGGCTGTTGTGGCTCTTGGACACAAAGTGTGTTTTGTTGTCCGTCACGGCCACCGCCACCATTGCCTCACTCTCTTGGGAACAAATTATGTGTTTGTTTTTGTTAGTATTTATTTTATACAAAATATAAAAAAATAATTAAAATGTATTATTTACTATAATTTGAGTTCAAATACTTAAAATACATAAATCATGCAAAATTATAAAATTTTATTTTAAATTTGTAAAAATTATTTTAAAAATTTTTAAGTGTAAATTTTATAACATTACTCTAAATTTTATAATTTTTAAGTGTATTCAGATTGAATGGATCTAAAAAGTAAAAAATGTTGATTAACATATTTAAAAAGTTTACTAAAAGTAATAAAATACAGATTGAAAATTTTAAAAATTATTTTTGAAAGCTGTAAACCAAATAAGTTTTGAATTTCAAATTTGTAAAAATTATTTTCAAAATATACAACCAAACTCTAATTATAAAATTATTTGAAAATCTAAACCAAACGGAGCATCTATTTATATTTTGACCTCAAAATTTTTTTTGCGCAACAAATTAGATAAATTATATTTTAATCCATAAGATGAATATTTCTTTATATATTTTTTTAGTATTTTTATCAAAAAAAGTTACAGATTTTACAAAATTTAGCATGATACGTATAAATTATAACTGTATTTTGATCTCAACAATATTTATACCATGCCTTTAGGCACGGGCATACACTAGTATATATATATAAATTATTAATTTCAGCTCCATATCAACATTTTAAGGTAGCTTGGTTGGTTGAAGCTTGCTTCCACTTACCCCCAAGGTAACGTGTTAAAAATTAGGGTTTCACAACTTTCACTCTCTTTTCACATCTTTGTTTCTAGAATCCTCTCTCTCGCTAATCTTCCACCGCTTCAAAATTAGGTTTTATAACGGTCTCTCTTTTCACTCCTTTGTTTATTAACGCCTCTCTCTCTCTCTATTATCTTTCATCACGCTCTCTCTCTCCATAAACCTAAACCCTTTCGATCTCTCTAGCTTCTATCCATTTGAAACCCAAAACCTTTGAAATTGACTCATTCAAATCGTCTTTCCGATGGAGAACATGAAGACGAAGCACAAAAACCCTTAGACGGCGTAGGAGAAACCCCTAAACCACACTCAAACCCTAAGACGAAGTAGACGAAGAAGAAGTGTGAGATCGTCTGAATCCATCATGCATCTTGAAATCTAGTTATTTATTTTTGAAATCGCCTTTCTAATGATGGAGAATTGCATAAATTTTGCTTCAAATTGCTTGAGATTAATTGAAATCAGATAAAATTGCTTGACTATTCTTGTGATTATTTTTGTTTATGTGATTTCAATATGATCAGGTGAACAAGCTTCATGAAGTGTGTTGAAGATTTCAGAGCTAGGGTTTATCTGCAACTTAACAAGATTTTTCAATGCTCAGTGGCTTCGATTTCTCAATCTCAAACCTCTAGTGGTCTTCTTTTACTGGTATTGATTTCTCTATCCATTGATTGCTTTATGACCACACACCCTCATCAAACTCTTAATCACCACTGTCACTATCTCTCCTCTCTCTCTTGATGTTTATTTTGCTATGGCATTGCATGATGTCAATATTTTCACTTTGACTCTATTCTTGATGCATGTCACAATATTTTCACTCTGTATAGTAATTTTGAAATTCATGTTCTGTTTTAGCTTTAATATGTGCATTGGTTCCCCTACTTACAGTGAGAACTTCTACTCTATTTATAGACCAAATTTTCTCTTATGAGGTAAAAAAAGTTATTTTAGTAGAATTGAGACAAGTTTTGTTTTGGTATTACTCTGAGGCTTCTATTGGAAAAGCTTGAAAATCAAAGCATTCAATGTATATTGTGTCATGGCAGGGTGCAACTTGCTTACATCTTTGCTTGTGGATGTACAAATAATTTTCCATCACTACCGCCATAGATTTTAGTTATAAAAATGCAGTTCCCATTAAATAATGTTGTTGCTTCTTTTTTTTTTTTTTTTTTTTTTTTTTTTTGGGTGACTCCTATATGCATGTCCCCACTTTTCCATTGTTAAAAAATTGGTATTGTTTTTGTCTCATCTTATTTAATTTTGCTTTTACTTCACGCTCGAGTTCTACATACATTGCAATTCTGTTAGTGTAGTCCATGTAATTTGGAGATGTTGATGGAGATTGAGGCGAGGCAAATCACTCGAGATTTTCAGTTATTTAGAAGTTTAATTTTATAAAAATAGCCCTTCAACCAAACAAGAAACAAATAAAACTTGGAAAAAATGACCATGAATTGATTGCAGTGTTATTAACTTGTAGTTACTATTTATTTGGAATGTTGAAGTATTTTTGGTGCTTGATATTTGCCTCTCTCCTAGTTCTTCCCTCATCATTATGCTTACATATGTGATGATGTAACCATTGTTCTTCTATTCTATAGTTTTACTCATGAAATTCGCCTATTTTTTCTTTGTTTTGGAGAGGTGGTTCTACATGATGTTGATCCTAGTATGAGGACCTTCATTCATTCATGTTTGAGTCGGTAAAGATGATTCTATTTTTATTTTTTTGTTAAGTAGGAAAGCCAATTTGTAGACATAAGTCGAACTCAAAAATAAAATACTACTCATGCCAATTAGTTTCTCAATTTTCTCTTGACACCGTGCTCTAAGGATTCTTTAGATCCTCCTTTTTGAAATTAAACATGTGTTTAGTTGTCAAAATCTCCATTAAGCTCAATTAGTTTTAGTACTAAATTACTATACCATATTTTGTTCCAACAAGGTTGGGAAGGTGCATAATAACTTTAAACATACAAAATAAGATGTGGCATCACATAAGGAACAAAATTTATTTCAAGTAGCATTGACAGATCTAAAATAAAATAAAACTACAATTATGAATACCAATATATGAAAGGTCTTGTTAACAAGTGCCTCGAGGACACGAAAAAGTAGACCAAAAATAAATTTGAAAACACAAGACACTTTTATTAAATTCAATGCAGTTTTTATTGAAATTAATTCACTTCTTTTAACTGTTTGACCTATTTTCAAGACACTTCTTTATTTCAAGCCTAATATCCAGCACTTTTAGCATTTGTCATATACAAATATCTTGAGGACACCACAATTACACCTAATTATAACCAAGACCATTCCAATAAAATAAATTACATATATCTATTAAGAACGTAACAAAAAGATGACATGAGGAACTTGCTTCTCTACATTTCAGAGCTTTAGCAATAATGGAGAAAACTACAAATGCAAGACTGATGTTACAGGAGGATAAGTTACCAAAAAATTTGATATCCATGTTTCATATTTCTTCTTTTCTACTTCTAAATCTCAAAATTAAGTCAAATAAAGAAACTAAATCCTAAGCAAAGAATCATGCCAATCTCAAATCATAGCTGAGGGAGTAATGTAGGGAAATTAGTTAGAAGTTTTCTCTTGTTAAGATTTCGAAATTTTAGTGGAGCTTCTACAACATGATCTAAAAATTCACTTAGTAGTTTATTGGTGGTAGTTGCTACATAATTAATGTCTGTTGGGCTATATATAATAAATCCATGTGTTTTTTGGGCGATTAATGTAGACCTTTTTTTATTCAATGGTAACTGAGCAGCGAGTAGTAACACAAGTGATGAAGACTAAAGAATTCCTCAACTGAGCAGTGAGTCAACAACCAGGTAATCTCAGTTATCACTCAAGAATTCCTTCACTTATGTTGTTGCCATTGCTTGGAAATGGAGACTAAATTGGGCCCTAGTTTTTTTAGTTTTTATTTTTTTCATTAATCCTTTTTGATGTTGTGATGCAGAGCGTGATTCTTGGGAAGCTAACATGGGCATGGAGATAGAAGGTGATGGGGGTGCTTGCATATCTTCAACCTGATCTGGAAGCAGATCTCGTCTTGCCTCCGGCACCAGCTAGCAGAGTCGACAACCATGTTATTTCTAATCTCAGTTATCACTGAAGAATAAATTCACTTACATTGCTAGAATTCCTTGGAAATGGATATTGTATTTCATGAGTAATTGATCAAAATAATTCTATTGACACCGCTTTTCTGTGTTCCAACTAGTATGGTGTTAGAATTGTATGATGCATGATTCGATTCATACAATTTAATATGAGTTTCAACCAAAATTATTTGAATTGTGTTGTTTGAAAATTGGGTGTGCTGTTGAATTGAGAATTGAGTAGTTCATAGGTTTTTGTTTACATAATGTATTGAAATGACGCCTTTTTCAACTACTCTATGATGAAACAAAAATAGGGCAATTGGTTATACTGATATACGTGGTGTTATATATATATGTAATATATAATTTATTTATATTGATCCTGTGAAGTATTTGATTGCGATTGCTATAGTGTTCCAACATATGTGTGAGGTTTGGAAATTCCTTTCCAATAATTTGGGCTATGTTTCATGATAAGCATCCGTGGATCTTGTATGAGAAGGAAAAGAAGTGGAAGGAAAGGTGGGAAAAAAAAACTTTGTTAATAGTTTCATGTGGAAAAAAACATGCAAAGAGTGAATTGCTAATACATGTATTATCTTATGCAATTTTATCTCTTCTTTTGTGGAGATTTTGTTGGAATTTTGTGTTTCATTTGTTGTGGCGCGTTATAGAAACCAAAAACACCCTTTCATAGTTTTTAGATAATTAGAGATCGACGATTCCAACTTCCTTTACTCCATTCAAAAAGTTGTTCAAAATAATTGATCAAAATTTCCAATGATCCGGTTTGTGCATGTTATTCAAAATAATGTTACTTTTAGGAGTTGTTAGTTTTTCGTTTGTATTTTTTTCCTTTATGTTTTTGGCGCTAACCCCTTGCAGGCAATGGCACATATAGACATGGTTAATCATTTAAGGTAATCTCCTTAACTTTTTGATTTTATTTTTTACATTCAGGACAATGCATTGTTTAGTTTGGGGGGAGAAAATACTTATTTTGAGAAGTATTTATATATTTGCTTGCAGCTATGAGTTAGTTATTTTGTTAAAAAAAAATAAAAATTTAGTGCTCATGGTATTCTTTTGTTCTATACATTGAGTGATTGGGCATACTTGTGGTATTTAATTGCTTTAACTCGAGAATTGTTTTGAAGTTTGATATGCTAGCTACTTTGTTAAAGTATTCCTGTGTGTTCATATTTGGAAATCATTGCCTTGCACTTCAGCCACATGAATATGATTTTTAGTTGATAAGTGGATATGACTTGAAAATCTTGAGGAATGATAGTGGAGACTTTTAACCCTGTGAGTTTTGTGCCAATCATTTATTGGAGGGTTATTATACATCTACTCTTAATTTTTCTTTGGAAGCGCATTAATTTGTTGTTTAGTCTCATTATTTTTTCATTTTTGGTTGAATGTTGAGAACAAATCAATTTGTTATCACACTTTTTACTCCCTCGAGGATGATGCATCGTTTAGGTTGGGGGGGGGGAAATACTTATTTTGCGAAGAATTTATATGTTTGCTTGCTACAATGAGTTAGTTGTTTTGTTTAAAAAAAAAAAAAAAAAAGTGTGCATAGTAATGTATTGTTCTATGCATTGAGTGATTCAGCATACTTGTAGTATTTTATTGCTTTAACTTGAAATTGTGTTGAAGTTTGATATGCTAGCTACTTTGTTAAAGTATTTCATGTGTTCGTATTTGGAAATAATTGCTGCACTTTAGCCACATGAATATGATTTTTAGTTGATCAAGGATATGACTTGAAAATCTTGAAGAATGATAGTGGAGACTTTTAACCTGTGAGTTTTGTGCCAATCATTTATTGGAGGGTTACTATACATCTACTCTTAATTTTCTTTGGAAGGACATTAATTTGTTGTTTAGTCTCATTATTTCCTCATTTTGGTTGAATGTCGAGAATAAATCAATTTGTTATGACACTTTTATTCCCTTGAGATCATGAAAGTTGAAGGACCATACTAATTCTTGAGAGATGATTTTAGGCCATCTTTGTTTCTTTGAGCCTTTTATTTATTTTTCTTTCTTTTATTATTACTTCTTGAACCATTAGAAACCAATTTGAGCCTTTATGTTAGCCTTTCTTTGTTTAACCCCACAACCCATACTTTCTTTTTACTTTTGTAGATATGTTGGGATTATTTGAGTTTGACAATGGCAAATTTGTTTGAAAAAAAAAAAAAAAAAAGGAAAAGCTGAAAAAAAGAAGAAGAAATAAATTGTGTTCAACTAAGGGAAACAAAAAGAAAAAAAAAAAAAAGCAGAAGGAGGAAGTTGAAAAAAACAAAAAGAAAAGTAATAGAAAGAGCAAGGTATTTGGAATAATGCTCTAATTGTGTTTATTTTTATGCCAATTGTCTCTCAGACGTCCTTTTTTTTTATTCACCTTTGGCTTTTTATTATTTTTTCGTAATTCCTCAACCCAAGCATTACAACCAAATAAAAGTCCTATTTGATCTTGAGTGTGGTATAGTTTACAAGTGGACATGATGGATTGGGGTGATGGTGTGGTAATTTTAATTCTCAGTATTTGATATTTCATTCATGAGACTATTTATTTATTCTTTCATTATAGCGTTTTTCCAAAAAATTAGTATGCGGGATATTTTGCCTTTGATTTACATTATTCTACTCGCATATATTGAGAGTAATTTTTACACCATATTCTGAGTGATTTATTTGTTGAGTGCAATAACTGGTGAGATTTGAGTCGAAGCATGTTTCAAAAAGAGATTTGGGTTATATTTCACTTTAAGGCTAAGGTTGTGTATGTGTTGGCTAAACTTTTTCACACGCCAAATTCTGAATGTCATGAGATATCTTTACTTGCTGCTAGTGTCTTGAACTTTGATTGGTTATCTTGTTAAGGTTGTGAAATTCATGACTTGTTCTTTAACTTTGGCATGAGAATGAAAGAAATCCTTTTAGTAAAGAAATTTTTGGATGTTTGTGGGTAACATCTTTGGAAACACGAGACTTTTACTCGCCCATGAGGGGTAATCTATTGGATTAAGGGCTTGTTGCATGTGCTAAATTCAATCGTGATTTCTTGTGGAAGTGGTTTAGAGTTGTTGCTTTTATTTTTCTTTTTTGATTTTATTTTAGTCACCCTAATTGCTAGGTTCTAGCAATAAAGTCAAGTTGGGAGGTGTGATGAATGCTTAAAATTACATAGTTGTTCTATGAATTTTGGATATTATATTCATTCTCTCAATTTGTATTTAATTGTGATTTAATGTATTTAATTTAAATTTGTAGAAAAACTACATTTGAGCCATCAACAATATAAATTGCTCAACAAGGCCCATAAGACTCGGTTTGCTTCTAAATCATCTCATAGCATGCACAAAACTTCTCTCAAAGGTTAGACAAGATTTCATTGTACCTCCAAATTCTTTTAATATTTTGATTTTGCTCTTCAAATATTTATTTATTTTTCCTTTTAATTAATTTGTTCCTTTTATGAAATATATATTTGGTGACTTAGATAATAGCAAAAACGCTAGATCTGACCGCAATGTTGTCAAGGGTGCTCGGGCTGCTCAAATTCAGCAAAACAAATGGTAATTTTTATCTTAATTTTCTACACCTCTCAAGGTTCTGAAAAGCGGTTATGTCCGTGAATTAAGGAAGGACGCCAAGTGCGGTTATGTGTAAAGGCCGTAGTGTAACTGCTATGTAACCTAACCGTGAATTTTTTTATTTTTCGCAAAATTTGAAAAAATTTACCGACACGATATTTTTTTTTTCATGATCATATTTATTGGGTTAAAATAAATATTGATCAATTTTTGTAAATTTTAAGTGTGATCCAATATATTTCAGATTTTTAAATCACTATAAACCGAGTTTTTGCATTTTATTTTAATAATTAATGATTTGATATTTTATAAAAATTAATTACTAACTATTATATATTAGATAAATAATGACAAAAGTAAGAGAATAAATAAAACCTAAATATATATATATATATATTTTAACCAAGCCAAATAGATAATGACCACACTTATTATTATTATTATTTTCAAACAATATATAGATAGACACACAAACAAAATGGTTTAGTGATAGCAAATTTAATAGAATAGCATAGGTCTTATAGTTTCAACAAATCAATAACATGTTCTTCATCTTCCCTCTCTCTCTCTCTATATCTCTTGCCTCTATTTTCTTTCTTTTATCTTCTTTTCTCTATCCCTCTTCCCCCATTTTCACCTTTTTTTTGGTGTTTTTTGAAAGAAACAATTTGGAACCGTTGATGAACGTGCGTAATAAAGTCAGTTACGGCCGTTACGCACCATTACGCATCGCTATGGCAACCGCTACGCATCGACACACACTGCGGAATCTCAATCACATCAAGAAAGCGTAACGGTGGCGCAGAACCGCCAAAACCGCACGTAATCGCGCCGCTTTTAAAACCTTGCCCTCTACATAAGATGTATACCTTTTACTCACAAGGGTCTTGTATTTGTAGCTTTCATCGAATAAAGGATAATATTTCTATTGCCTAAAGGCGTGATTTCATATTTTTGTCGATAAGGGAGCGTAAAAGGTGTGTGTTTTGGAAGAAAATGGGCATCCAGTTGATTGACTAGTCCTCTCCGTGTCATTGTATATGATATGTTTTTAATGTTAATATTGTTTGTACTCAAAGGAATTGGTAATCCTTCACAAAAGCTTCTTTTGTATAAAACTAGTCTACATTTGTTTCCGTAAATTGAGATCTAGATGGATTGGGCCGTTTATAGTTAAACTCGTTTTTCTCATGGGGCCCATATTGAAAATCCCAAGAATGGTAATGTTTTTAAAGTGACCGCTAACGCCTTAAAACCATTGGAGAATTTCCCACCAAGAGGAGAGGAGTCCATCAATTAAAAGACCCTATTCATTCATTCATGTTTGAGCTGTAAAGATGTTTGTAGTCCTTTCACAATAAGTTATTTATGGGGAAAAAGAAATTATGATTTCATCTAACAATTATTCTCTATTTATGATGGCATATCATATGATAAATCGATTTGAAAATCACTCTTCCAATGTTTGATTGCAGTGAACTTTTAGACTGTTGTTGCAAGCAACACCGACTTTCGAATCTTAACAAGAGAAAACTTTTAACTAATTTCCGACATTTCTCCCTTAGGTATGATTTGAAATTGGCATGATTCTTTGCTTGGGGTTGAGTTTCTTTATTTGACTGAATTTTCAGATTTAGAAGTAGAAAAGAAGAAGTATGAAACATGTATATCAAATATTTTGGTAACTTATACTCCTCTAACATCAGGCTTGCATTTGTAGTTTTTCCCATTAATGCTAAGTTCCTCATGTCATCTTTTTGGTTCTCGCTTTAAAAGATATATTTAATTTATTTTATTGAATGATCTTAGTTATAATTTGTGCAATTGTTGTGTCGTTAGATATTTGTATATGACAAATGCCAAAAGTGCTGGATATTGGAATTGAAGTAAGGAGTGTCTTGAAAATAGGTCAAACAGCTTAAAAGAAGTGCATTAATTTCCATAAAAACTGCATTGAATTTAATAAAAAGTGTCTTGTGTTTTCAAAAAAATTTGGGTCTACTTTTCGTGTCCCCGGACACTTGTTAACAAGACCCTTCATATATTGGTATTCATAATTGTAGTTGTATTTTGTTTTTGTCCCGCTAATGCTACTTCGTAAATAAATTTTGTTGCTTATGTGATGCCACATCTTATTTTGTATGTTTAAAGTTATTATGCACCTTCCCGACCTTGTTGGAACAAAATATGGTATAGTAATTTCAGATCAAACTAATTGAGCTCAACGGAAATTTTGACAACTAAACACATATGTTTAATTTCAAAAGGAGGATCTAAAAGAATGCTTTCGAGATATTGTGGACTCAATCTGCAGTGAAGGGCATTACCGACTTTCATACATATATTTTTTTTTTCTGCTTTTTGATGCAGATTTGAAAATCGCTTCTAAGTGTGTTTCGATTGATGTCTCTTGGGTCATTTGTTCATTTATTTCCATCTCTCGTTGACTTACCAAGTAAGTTTGTTTTTCAAGCATGGTTGTTAATTCTCTACAGTTTGGCTTTGAGAGAACATACTTAGAGTGAATGGAAGTGATATTCTACCATGGTAATTTGATATGATCTTATATGCATTTGGTTGAATTTTGTGCTAAAATTGCCTTGCATTTATTCTTCGTCATTTAAACTATATGTGTATTTGTGATTGAGATTTTTTAAAAACATATTTTCATAGTCAGACATTAGTAATTTCATCTCCCATGCCTTTCAGGAGGGAAAGTGAATATGCAATTTTACTGGCAATGAATTTATGCTATAAAATAGAGTTGCCAGAAGAATCTTTTGACTTCAATGCTTAAAATTATGGGTAAACTACCAATAGGTCCTATTTTGGAGACTTATTACCCAATATGTCCTACTTTGGAGACTTATTACCCATTAAGTCCTATTTGATATAATTTATTAAGTGATAAAGATAAATTTATCAGTCTTTTTTTTTTTTATGAATAATTTTATAGTGATAAATTTATCAGTCTCTTTGTTTTATGAATAAATTTTTAGTGATAAATTTATCACTCTCTTATTTTTATAGTGTTAAATTTATTAGTTAGACCAGAGGTAAATAAGTCTAGTTAATGTGACTAATTGGTAAGTACCCTAAAATTATAGCATGATATTCAAGAAATGAATTTATACAAGTGTGTTGTCAAACCGCATATTGCAAATGAATTAGAAAATGAACAGAGGGTAGAGTATATGAAAAAAAATAATGGTTGTCAATAATGAAAGGAGGATATTACTCTAGATGGAGCTGCATGTTGCAAAAAGAATTCATTGAGTTGACTTCAAATAGACATGTTTAATTTTGTTAAATTGAGTTTTTCCGGCAAGATCTTGTTCTCTTATATGCAGCAGAAGCAACTACATTCTAATTCCATAATTTCTACCATGTTCAATATTATCGACTCATATCATGCTTTTTTATTCAACTGGCAGGCTCATTCTCTTTATTTTCCGAATTGTGTCGTAACTTGATGAAAATGTGAAAATGCATTGGATTTTTTTTGTGACTCTTATCTGCTTCCTAGATTAATATGCATACAACCACGTAATATGTTAATGCTTGCACTTGTGCCGATGTAGGTGGATAAAACATCACTACTTCGCTATGGCTATGGCACTTATCAGTCTCACTTGGGAGACCTGTATAAATCATTATCCTTCTTAAATGCATATTGAAATTTTGTTTTTGTTTTTGTTTTTTTTTTAATGAGTGAGACTGTACATGTACTGTGCAGAGAGGGGTGCAATTGTTCCTTCAATGGGCTATCATGCAAGGAGTTGCAATGCTTCTACAAAATAGATATCAACGGCAAAGGCTTTGTACACATATTGCACTCGCAAGGTGTAATTGAAAAAAAAAAAAAAAAAACTCCTTTCACCAACGCATTTCTGTGCATGCTTCATTTTTGCCTTTATTATCTTCATTCTTTCTGCAGTCTACTTTATGGTGTCTGCACTTGGTTGTGTGCTCTTTAGAAACCTTGTCGTCTGCATGATTTGCGTAACTTCAATGAGTTCTATTGCAATTGTTCTCCTCTGCAAGTCTGGGATGACTTTACCATTTGATCCCGCTTGTTAATTGCAGTGCTAGAGAATGGACGTTGTTTGGGGAGAAACTGCTGAGTCGACAGTCAACTATGGTTGTCGGCACCCATTCTATTCATATTACAGGTGATTTAAGCTGTACAAATGCCTGTTTTTGGGGACCATGCCCACAAAAGATCATATTAATGTATGCTTTGCCATCCAAGTCATGTTGAATCAAACAAACACTAAAGCGATTTAAATTAAGGTTGTTAAATATTCATTTTTTTCCTACATAACTTGCCAAAAGTTATGTACATGTATAAATAATTAAATATATATAACAGCTAGGAAGGAAGTTTTGTTACTATCAAACATCATCACATTCCTTGAGTGTTTTCTTTCATTACTTGATGAAGTTGAAGTCATATTATCATTCTCTTCTAGTTTGCCATCCAACAATCCTAGTTTTATACATGTAATGCAACTTGCTCTTTCATCACAGCTCTCTCTGTTTTGAACTTCTTTGGCTCACATGTCATGATGTCACCATGAAGTTATTTGATTTTTTTTTCGCTTTTTTCTTTGAAGATATTAGGAAGAGGCATGCTCACCAAAAAAGGAAAGAATCAGACATCATTGCATGATGATCATTAATTGCCCAATCCTTCAAAGGAAAAAAATAATGAAACACTACAACAAAAAACATTTTGGCGACATTTTTAGCAACTAAATTGAAATTAGTCGCCAATTTTATGTAATCGCATAATTTAATTGTTAGTCGCCAAAAATTACACTATTGGCGCATTTAGTTAAGATTTTTAGTCAAGAAAAGGTTTGGCGCCAAATTAATTTTTTGGGCGGAGCGCCAAAAATATTTTCGCTAATTATATTAACCTATAGCGATGAAATTTTGGTCGCCGACAGAAGTTTTGGCGATAAAATGAAATAGTCATGAAAAGATGAACGGTACTTATCGCGAATCAAGGATTTTTGTCGCTAATAACTTAGCAAACGAAACTACGCTGCTTTTGCATTTTTCAATTTTTGTTTTTAAAGACCCGACCAACCCTTTTATCAATAAACAAATAAGCTCTAACTCTCTCTCCCTTTCACTCTCACTCTCACTCTTTCTCAATCCACGCCTCAAGCGGCGCAAAATGCAGGTATGTCTCCGCCCTCAAACTCTCTCATACCGCCTCCTCCTCCTCCTCCTCCTCCTCCTCCTCGCCTTTGTCTTCTCTCGCTTCTCGCCACGATTGATTTCAATTTATTTACATTCACTTGTCTCTCTTTGATATTTTAAAGATAGATATATATATATATATATATGAGTATATGATCAACATATGATAGATTGTTGTCCTAAAATCATCTTCAAGGATTTATATATATATATATATGAGTATATGATAGATTGTAGTCCTAAATTGTCTTGAACGATTTATATATATATATATATAAATCTGTCTTTTTAAATATATGAGTAGAGACAGATTTTAGGATTGATTAAAATATGTCTTTTAAATTTTTTCCCTTTTATTGGAATATGTTGCTCTTTTAAATTTTTAACTAAATGCACTTTTATCAACAATGAATTTGAAATTGATTGATTTTTTCTTCAAGCATGGAGTGATCTTGTGAGTGAACCCATTGTATTGTTTGTACCAAAATTATCCTATTTATGTATGTCAGAATGCAATTAACTAGGACCGAGAACCCATTGTATTGTCCATCTCCTCACAGATGGGCATAGGTCTCTCACTCTACATATGCTATCTCAATTTGTCCATCTCCTCTCTCTCTCTCTCTCATGGAGATTTCAAGGTCCCAACCAAAACCCTAAGTTTTCCCCTTTTTTCTAGATTGAACTTGGAAGATCTTCACCATTCTTAGAAAAAGTTAGAACTCTGTTTTTTTTGTTCTTCTTAGCGCATCACTACCTCTCTCACCATTCTTGGGATTTTGGTGAATGGTTTGGTTATTTCACCTATGTATCTAGCTATTGTCTATACTTTCATTTTTTCTTATGTTAGTTTGAAGGGCATCCCCGCCCTAGTTTGGTTTCAAAGAGTAATGTGAAGCAAGACACTTGGGAACTAATATTAATAAGACTTATTCTAATATGCACTTTTAAAACTTATATTAATAAGAATTATTTATGATGACATTGACTTTAATTTTCATTATATCTATAGGTGTCCCATGTGGTATGGTTTCTATAGGACAAAAATGATATGTTTATAGATGTAATTATGCATTGGCTTCCGGATATTATGCCTTACTTTCACTGCTTTTATGGGTATTAAGTGCCATTGTTTGTATTTATTTTGTGGTTCACATGCTTTAATACATTATTTTGTGTTTGAAGAATATAAAGTCCTATTTATTGTGTACAGAGGATGGTTAGTGATTTTTATATAATGCCAGCTAAATCAGCCATTCCTTCAGAGAATGAGTGGTACTTTCTTTTCTTCTCGTGGAAGGAAGTACCCATATGGCTCACAAAGTAAGAGAGCAACCGAATCGCTATTGGAAAGCCACCGAAAGAACGAAATGTGAAGTTAGGATCTAATTTGATTGGCACAAAGGACACCGTGTTCCACACCTCGTCAGACACCAAAAGGGGAGTGGACAAAATAGATAATGCATGAGTATTGTATGAATGGAAATCCTCAGGTGGTGGTGTTAATACTTTTTGACAATATTTTATATTCTCATAGATGGTTTGGTTATTTCACCTATGTAGTGTATCTTAGGCATTAATTAGTTTTTACTTTTAATTAGTACATGGGCAAAATTATAATTCTATTAGATGGAGTAAACAACACTAGTCATTCTCATTTTTTTATTATTATTATTATTATTTATTTATTTATTTGAATAACTAAACTATTTTCAGCAGCAAAGAGTAGACACAAATATTGCAGATGGCTGTGATGCTCTGAATCTGGGTATGGTCATTGATAGCCTTTGGTTGTTTTTATTTGTGGTGTTTGGCTTGGGGTTTGATCTTGTAGTTGAAGGTTGGTAATGGTGAAGATTGCATACCTCGTAATGGATTTATGGAATTTTAACAAGGTATTCCCTTGGTTTCATTATAATAATGGAAGAGAAGTGTTCCAACTTTAGGTGGAGGGTTGTAGAAATTGATAATTCTTTTACATTCCCTATTTTGCTTAAATTCGGCAACTTTGTGAACTAATTTGGTCGTGACTTGTTCTTGTTTTATTCTTTTAAAGCAACTCTTCACCCCGATCCTAATAGAACAAAGGAAGTTGTCAACTTCTCGCTTCATTGTGATACAGATCATCTTTTCCGAGAGCTTATTAACTGTGGAAGGAACACAGGCCTTGTAAGTTCCCTGTATTTGTTTATATGATGGATATTATTGTTTCAAACAAGCTTTGCTTGATATAATTAATTGTTTTCTTTACATTCAGAATATTCCTTTTTGTCTTGAAGGAAAAACATTAGAATCCTTGATTTTTTTTTTTGTTTTTTTTTCTTTTTACTATAATGCGATGTTGGTTGTAGGCATCAGGCTCAGGATAAGCGGGTTTGTGTTTGCTTCATGATCCAAGCATCATAGTTTTTGTGTTGTCATGTTTTGACAAGTTTCGTTATGCACTAGACTTGTTTGTGGCAAGGTCTCAGAGAGGGATTTTGGGATTTTGGAATTGTTTTGTTTGTACTTAGCTTTTGTAAGTGTTGAATAGATTTGGGTCATCCATTTTTGTGGGGCCCAAAAATGGGTTACCCAGATCTGTTTGTGACATGGCCTCTTCAGATTTTTGATCTTTGGATCTGTTGTCTTTAAAATGAGGCCTTTGGCTGTCCTGCTTTGTGTTTCTTCCTCTGCTTGGTTGATTGATTGATTAAATCAGGTCAACAATCTTGAGATATAAATGTTAGTTTAATGTGCAGGAGGTAAATAAGATGTGGGTGTTTTAGGTTATTACAGACCGCACGATATCTACTAGAGATGAGCTCTTTTTTGACTCTTGTGCATCTAGATATTTGTAACACTATTTGATATGAATCTATTTCTTGTTGGATTTCATTTGGTATTTAAAAATGGCATTCTTAATGGATAGGATGTGCTTTTTCAAGTTCATTGGTTAACAGATGCTAACCAATTTCTTATTCTCTATGGCAAGAGACTCCATGTGAGCTACTAAGGTATTTGGTCTCATGTCTTGCATTTTGTGAAATATCCATGTTGGCGTGTCACATGTTGTATCCTGTCTTTGTTTGTGCATGTGTCCTTGCTTCTTAGCTCATCGTTAATCATTTTTTACTAGTTTTAGTTTCATCAATGCAGCAGATTCTCGACGTCAGATATATACCGAATGGGAAGTTGAGAGTGATGATGAAAGTGAGGAAGAATCAATGTAAGTTTCTTAAAACCATAATGTGGCAGATCCTGTGCACTTTCTTATTGGCTATTCCCTTTGTAGTATTATTTGTTTGAATATTAGATATACTTTCCTTTCATTCAGCTCCACTTCCATCTTCATTACCTTCTTCCGTGTCTTATTTAACATTTATCCCGTTGACTTGTAATTTTTCTTTTGAATTCCAATGCATGTTGTATGCTTTCCAAATTATTTTGAAGCCTTCTTTGGGTGCATTAGTATTTATATTAGCACAAATGCACTAAGCTTCATTTGTTGTTTTCTCTCGATCTTTGTGTTAGTAAAACAAATATAACTATAAAGATGTGATGCCCGGGTTGCAAATTGTTCTTTTTCTTATTGGTTTTTGTTTTATCGCTCAAATTTGACTTGTGACTTTTTGCATATTATTGTCCTTATGGTTTTGGTTCCACTTCCGATATAATTTATGGTATTTGTTGTGTGATGTCTTGGTTTCTTTTGTGAAGATACTCTAATTTTACTTGATTTTGCTTTTAATGTCAAGGGTAAGAAATGCTTCTTTGAAGTTATAATTAATCATAAAAATAAAAATAAAATTTAGTTTATTATTTATGTTTTGTTGTAACAGTTCATAAAAGCTCGCAAGAGGATTTGTCAACGTTAAAAATACTCACTCAAAGTTGAACTTTACTCATTTCCTCACCAGAGAATTTTCTTCTTCAAGCTATGTCTCTTAACTGCTGTGTTCAATTTTTGTTTGCCCTAGGTGGCTCAAAGAACTTTGGTTGACATGCCTCTTAACAGCTTTTTCCATCTACGCTTTCTAAAGAAACTTTTGAACTCAAGGTATGGATGGTGAACTCAACTTTGGTTGACATGCCTCTTAGCTTCACTTTTTAATTAGGTAGTTAGAAACTTAGCTTCACTTTCATATTCTTATTGTACAAAAACTTGACCAACTATTGCCTTTTCTTGTTATCTTTTTTTCCATCTACATAATGCATCAAGGCCGCAGAAAGAGGATCTATGTTGATGTTGGTATGCTCTTAGAACTATATATGAAAAATCTCATATTTTAATCACTTGTTTTAATCATAGTAAGGTTGTGCCGCAATGTTAGTAAATAGACTTGTAGGAACAAACGGACCTCGATTGGATCTCCTGTTAGAAAATTAGAAGGAAAATTGTAAAACACAAGACTTAAAATGCCCGCTCAAGGGCTGAAATTTTGAAATGACCACCAAAACCACCAAACCTGCACGGACAGCCTTTTTGAAGCCTAAATAGACTTGTAGGAAATAACGGGACATGTATTGGATCTCCGTTAGAAAATTAGAAGGAAAGTTGTAAAACACAAGACTAAAAAGGCCCGCTTAAATAAATTGCTAAATGACCACCAAACCAATCAAACTTGGCACGGACATTTTTTCAAGCCTAAACAGACTTGTAGGAACAAACGACCTCGATTGCATTTCCGTTAAAAATTAGAAGGAAAATAAACACATGGCTAAAAAGGACTGCTCGGGGCCGAATTTCAAATGACCACCAAACTTGGCACGGACAACCTTTTGAAGCCTAAACAGATTTAGAAGAACAAACGGACCTCTATTGATCCCCTTAGAAAATTAGAAAGAAAGTTATAAAACACAGGCTAAAAAGGCCTGCTCAGGGGCGAAATTATAAATGACTACCGAAACTTGGCACGGACAGCTTTTTTCAAGCCTAAACAGACTTGTAGGAACAAACGACCTTGATTGCATTTCCTGTTGAAACATTATAAGGAAAAATGTAAAACACAAGGCTTAAAAGGCCTGCTCAGGGCCTAAATTTCAAAATGACCATCAAACCAATTTAAACTTGGCACGGATAGCCTTTTGAAGCCTAAATAGACTTGTTGGAATAAACAGACCTCTATTGGATCTCTCGTTAGAAAATTAGAAGGAAAATTGTAAAACACAAGACTAAAAAGGCCTGCGTCGGGGCCTAAATTGCTAAATGACCTCCTAAACTATCAAACTTAGCACAGACAGCTTGTTCAAGCTTCAAATAGACTTGTAGGAACAAACGGTACCTCGATTGGATCCCCGCTAGAAAATTAGAAGGAAAATTGTAAAACACAAGACTTAAAATGCCCGCTCGGGGCCGAATTGGGAAATGACCACCAAACTTGGCACGACAGCTTGTTCAAGCTTAAATAGACTTGTAAGAACAAACGAGACCTCGATTGGATCTCCTGTTAGAAAATTAGAAGGAAAATTGTAAAACACATGACTTAAAATGCTCGCTCGGGGCGAAATTGCGAAATGACCAATCAAACCACCGAAACTTGGCACGACAGCTTGTTCAAGCCTAAATAGACTTAGGAACAAACGACCTTGATTGGATCCCCTTAGAAAATTAGAAGGAAAATTGTAAAACATAAGACTTAAAAGTCTCGTCGGGGCTTTAAATTGCTAAATGACCATCGAAACCAATCAAACTTGGCACTGACAGCTTGTTCAAACCTAGATAGACTTGTAAGAACAAACGGACCCCGATTGATTTCTGTTACAAAATTACAAGAAAAATGTAAAACACAAGACTTAAAATGGCCATTCTAGGCCGAAATTTCAAATGACCATCAAACTTGGCACGGACAGCCTTTTGAAGCCTAAATAGACTTGTAGGAACAAACAGACTTATATTGGATCTCCTGTTAGAAAATTAGAAGGAAAATCAGAAACACAAGACTTAAAAGGCCTGCTCGAGGGTCAAATTGTGAAATGACCACCTAAACCACCAAAACTTGGCACGGATAGCTTGTTCAAACTTAAATAGACTTGTAGGAACAAACGACCTCGATTGATCCCCGCTAGAAAATTAGAAGGAAAATTGTAGAACACAAGACTTAAATGGCCGTCGGGGCCGAAATTGGGAAATGACCACCTAAACTTGGCACGGACGGCTTGTTCAAGCCTAAATAGACTTGTAAGAACAAACGAGACCTCGATTGATCTCCTGTTAGAAAATTAGAAGAAAAATTGTAAAACACAAGACTTAAAATGCCCATTTAAATAAATTGAAATGACCATCAAAACCACCAAACTTGGCACGGACAGCTTGTTCAAGCCTAAATAGACTTAGAGGAACAAACGACCTTGATTGGATCCCCGCTAGAAAATTAGAAGGAAAATTGTAAAACATAAGACTTAAAAGTCTCGTCTTTAAATTGCGAATGACCACCGAAACCAATAAACTTGGCACGACAGCTTGTTCAAACCTAGATAGACTTGTAAGGACCTTCATTCATTCATGTTTGAGCCAGAAGATGGTTTAGTTTGTAGTCCTTTCACAATAGTTTATTTAGGGGAAAAATGAAATTATGATTTCATCTAACAATTATTCTCTATTTATGCATATCATATGATAAATCATATTTGAAAATCACTCTTCCAATGTTTGATTGCAGTGAATTTTTAGACCTCGTTGTTGCTGCTAATCGATTTCTAAATCTTAACAAGAGAAAACTTCTAACTAATTTTCCTACATTACTCCCTTTAGGTATGATTTGAGATTGGCATGATTCTTTGCATAGGATTTAGTTTCTTTATTTGACTGAATTTTCAGATTTAGAAGTAGAAAAGAAGAAATATGAAACATGTATATCAAATATTTTGTTAACTTATCCTCCTCTGACATCAGTCTTGCATTTGTAGTTTTTCCCATTAATGCTAAAGCTCATGAAATGTAGAGAAGTAAGTTCCTTGTGTCATCTTTTTGGTTCCGTTCTTAAAAGATATATTTCATTTATTTTATTGAAATGATCTTAGTTATGATTCGTGCAATTGTTGTCCTTATAACTTGATATTTGTATATGACAAATGTTAAAAGTGCTGAATATTGGGATTGAAATAAGGAAGTGTCTTGAAAATAGGTCAAAACAGTTAAAAGAAGTGCATTAATTTCAATAAAAACTGCATTGAATTTAATAAGAAGTGTCTTGTGTTTTCAAATTTATCTTTTGGTCTACTTTTCGTGTCCCAGGGCACTTTTTAGCAAGACCTTTCATATATATTGGTATTCATAATTGTAGTTTTATTTTATTTTTGTCTTGTCAATGCTACTTCAGAAATAAATTTCGTTGCTTATGTGATGCCACCCCTTATTTTGTATGTTTAAAGTTATTATGCACCTTCCCAACCTTATTGGAACAAAATATGGTATAGTAATTTCGTATTGAAACTAATTGAGCTTAATGAAAATTTTGACAAACACATATGTTTAATTTCAAAAAGGAGGATCTAAAAGAATGCGTTCAGAGATATCAGGACTTAATCTGCAGTGAAGGGCATTACTGACTTTCATACATATATTTTTTTTTCTGTTTTCTTTTTTGATGCAGATCAGAAAAATCGTTTCTAAGTGTGCTTCTAGCATTGATGTCTCTTGGATCATTTGTTCAGCTTATTTCCATCTCTCGTTGACTTACCAAGTGAGTTTGTTTTCCAGGATTCCCTAGTAGTTACATTATGCTCCTTTTCGTGTCTTTCTTTTGTGGTTTTCATCTCTTGCCATATTTCACCAATGAGCAAAATGCCTAGGGATTCGCAAAAATTTACCAAAAAATCTACCACTCACATGGGTGTGGGACCAACACCCATGTGAGTGTTTGCTAGAACATTTGGGGTCTTGCATTATTGTTTGCCAATTGAAGTTCTACTTACTCTATTAAAAGCTGCACCGTGTTATTTTCCTTCCATTAATTTATTGATCAGTCAAATAGGCCATTTTGAAATGCTTTAATTAAATTTGTTCAGAAATTTAAAATCTACATGCTTGGTACTAGTTGGAAAATTGGATTTTATTATTTTGAATGAAAGCTAGAAAGAATAATATTTCTTATTCTCATATTTAAACAATGTACACACAGCACCTCTATTAATAGGAGATACATGGCATAAAATAAGGGATTGATTAGCTACTGATTCTGAGGACTAATTAGCTACTATTTAGTTACTAATTCTAATTCTAAATATATACTTTCCTATTCTATAGTATTGACTAAATCTAGATATTTACAGTTGTGATATCCTAAAGAATTCAGCCATATCCTAGCAGAATTATTTTCTTCCCATTTCCAACACTCCCCCTCAAGTTGGCTTGAATATGTCTTCCGTGGCCAACTTGTAGATTAGGTGGTCGAATTGCCTCTTGTGTAGTCCCTTTGTAAGAACATCTGCAATATGCTCCGCAGTGGGTATATAAGACATGTAGATCAATTCCTTCTCAATCTTTTCGTTGATAAAGTGCTTGTCAACTTCCACATGCTAAGTTCTCATAGAAGAACAAGATTATGAGCAATTGCTTTTGCTTTCTTGTTACAAAGAACTTCCATTGGTGATGTTCTTGGAATTTTTAAGTCTTCCAATAATCTCGATCCACAAAGCTTTACAAATTCCATGAGCCATTGATCTAAATTCACCAAAGACTACTTCTAGCCACTATGTTCGCTTTTTTAGAGGGTCAGAGTTAAACCCCAAATTAAGTATGGGTCTATAATCGAGGTTGTCCCAAAGAGGCGACCAGGAATGAAAAAGAAGCATGGGCTAAAGTCCAAGGGAAGTGGTCCGGAATAGGTCCGACCCGCCAAGGGTCCAAACAGACTCCACGAAGGAAAATGACGAAGTCAAGTTGCAAATGAACACATGCCACGGTCAAGTTGCAGAGGGAATACATGCAGCGAGGAAGTTGCCGAGGTACTTTGCCTCAGCGCTGCCATTCCTAACATCTTCGGCTCCGCCGCCATCCAAAGTTGATGAGGGAAAGAGAAAGCCGAAGCAACTAAGTTGTAGAGGTGACAGTTGCGACGACCAAGTTGCGGAGGCACTTTGTCTTAGCGCCGCCATTCCAAGTATCCTCGGTCCCGTCGCCACCTGGAGTTGCTGAGGGAAGAAGAGAACCGAAGCAACTAGGATGCAGAGGCGCCCAAGTTGCAGAGGCACTTTGTCGGCGCCGCCATCTCCAATATTGGCGGTTATGCCATTTGAACTTGCCACGGGAAATGACTACCGCAGCAACTATTGCCGCCAAGAACCAACTCATGGAGGGAACATCCCACCAAGGTGATAGCAACTCTGGAAAAGCTTCCCTCTGCAAGGAGAGGGTAATGCCAGCCCCTGTTAGCAGGCCCCAAGGCATTACTAGCCCAGGGCTGATAGCAGGCCCGAAGACTTATTGATTGGAGTTGATAGCAGGCCCAGGGTACCAGTTTACCGTGACGATCCCGCGAAGATGGGAGCAAGGTAGCCCTAGCATAAGGGACTCCCTTTTCATTACCCAGGTCATAGACCTGCCTTAGTCGCACAAGCAGGACTAAGGAAGCCCCTTGGGCTTGGTACTAAGGAACAGCACGGCTGATAGCAGGCTTGGCTGTGGCCTTCGCCCTAGGAAGCTGGGGAGTTTGTGGTTAGGTGGCTAAGGGTGAAGGCTTCACTGCATTGAGCACGAACATAGTCGATAGCGGACTAATAGAGTCCTGAGAATGCATGCAGTGGCCAAGTAGAATCGAGAAGGCAAGTACAAAGAAGAAGGTTTACCGCCGCAAGTGCACTTGCCGAGGTTCGAGCCGAGAAGGCAAGTGCAGCAAACGCCTCCTGCGAATCGCACTTCCTCAGCTCAAGAGGGAGTTGCAAGCAAACACTCCCGCCGCAACTACACTTGCTGGGGCTCAAAAAGGTAGTTGGAGGCAAACAGATAGTATACAAGACATGCAAAGGACACGTGGCACCTTCAACTGGTGGCTCAAGGCGTATTATTCCATGTGATCCTCTAGGACACATGTCCTCTCTATTTGGCCACTTTGTGTCCTCTTGGTGCCAAGGAAAAGCTTATATAAATAGGACCCATTTCCCATGGTTCAAAAAGAGGAATTTTGGGGATTTGTGGTAGATGCTGCCCATTTTGGCACTGTTATACATTTGTTCTTGAGCTACTTGCTTCACTCTCACCCAGCTGCACACTCTCCAACTTCCAGACAGCTTGTCAGCCAAGATTCTTAAGCCACTTCCACCATTTTTGGACCATTAGCATAGTTTTGCCTCTCTAATTACCTTCTCTAACCTCGAACCCCTTTACATTTCTGGCGACTCCACTGGGGAGGCTGCTTTGTTGATGGTTCATACCCGCAGTGGTTTACACACCTCACTGGAAAAAAATGGTAGAGGATGAAGTTCAGCAAGGCTCTTCAAATGGCGAGCAAAGACACGCAGAGGACGTGACTACGTTGTTGTGTTTGAGGTAGTTCAATCACTCCAGGATACGTAAAGGGAGATCCTGGCAGCTTTGCAGACTCTCACCGAGGTCAAGGCTATGGCTTCTCGACAGCCTCCAAATAAGAACACCTCCGCCAGAAAGCCCCAAACCCAAAGGCCTAACTTGTTCCCTGAGGTTTGGGCTCCAATCCAGATGCCTCTGGTGGTACTTCAAAGCGATCACTGGGTTCAGCTTACTCAGAGCATCGACCATTCCAAATTTCACTCACTTTTTTACTCTAGCCGATGTACAAGCTATGCTCAAGCAAGAGTAGCATGAAGCCACTCCCATCTCTCCCCGACTCAGATGTGAAGGCCCCATACTCTCAGGAGATATTGACCATGTCATACCCAACTGGGTATACAGTGCCCAAGTTTATTAAGTTTGATGGGAAACAAGGCAATGCCAGAGAACAGGCGGTGAGGTTCATTGAAACTCTTGGTATCCATGGCAATGACCACTCTCTGCGCCTTCGGGAGTTCTCCAATTCCACTTACTGAAAGGGCTTGCAGTTGGTATGTGAACTTGGCTCCCAACTCGATCAAGAGTTGGGAGGAGATGGTGAAGAAGTTCCACACGAAGTTCTTCCGAGTCCAAGAGAAAGTTACAACCCTCACCCTTGGGCGAAATGTCCAAAAGGGGGGTGAAGATATACTGGGCTATGTTAAGCGGTTCCAAGATAAGGCTATTGACGTCATGAACTAGTGGATGAGGCCCATTTAGTCAAGATATGTGGAGGGTGCCATACGACTACAAAATTTTCTTGGTGAATCATAATCGCCTACCATTTCAGCCTTGATTGAGGCAACTAGGAACCTCAAGACATCGTCCCTTGCACAGATCTCGTGACCCACCCCTACCCTTGCAAGAGCAGAGTTGTCATGTAACCTCTCGCAGGAGGGAGCCGCCGCAAGGGGAGGCGACGCCCTCGGAAGAGAAAGAGTTATGGACAAAAATCCATGTCCTTGCAAATAGAATGTTAAGGCTCGTTAAAGAATGGGTAGATGGTGAACTTATCTTACCTCCAGCTAATGTCCCTCCAACTAAGAAGGACAAAGAAAGCTCAATTATTGTGTCTATCACAGTAACCACCGACACCCTACTAGGGATTGTTGATTTTGAAAAGTATCTTCAAGAAGAAAGTTGACGAAATGAGCCAAGTTCATAGATGCCAGAATCGTGATAAATGGAAGGACCCTTATCCTAACCACAAGGAGAAGGGAAAGAATGTACATATATGATTGGCTATCTCTGCCCGTGCGTGATCAAGTGCATATGGCGCCTTACTATGATGAGTTAGAAGAAATTGCAACCGCCACCTCGAGACAAGACTGCAGAGGCAAAATTCGCAGAGGATGCTAATGTCCGTGCCTTGCAAAACTCAAGTTTCGCCTTCTTTGACCATTTGGGGTTGAGCTAAGCCGCCAGTTGGAAGCAACAAAAGCCCTCATTAATAACTTTGAAGTGCACCATGATGAAGTTGTCGGGTTAAGGAGTATGTGCTCTACAAGATCCAGGAAGCTTATGGGGCCATTACTTTTTCAAAGGCGGACAGAGCATACCCATTTCCCCATAATCGTCCTCTTTTTGTCACAGCATGCATCAATGATGTAGAGTTCAAGCGTGCTTTCCTTGATGGCGGGGGCGTCCATAAACATCATCGCTACTGACACCTTTGCAAAGGCCGGGATCCCAAAGTCCAAGATGGTTCGCCAACCCATCAATGTGGTGGGTTTTGGCGGCGAGAAAAAAGATACCAAGGGCCATGTGGTCATGGACTTAGCAGTTGGTGAGATCTGTTCCGCACTCTCAAAAGGCTTTGAAGAAATACCTAGGCAAAGTGTCATACCTCAAGAGGTTCATTCCAAATTTCATGCTAAGATAAACTTTTCCTTTGGGACACCATGAAAGGGAATCGCAAGGTTGAATGGTTGCAAGGACACCAACAGGCATTGGAGAGTGTGAAGAAAGCACTTACAATGATTGCCCTACAACCCAACAAGGCTCTACTATCAGACCCGACGCCTACACCTCGGCCTATTGGGGCTCTACTTGTCCAAGACATAGATGGCATTGAGAAGCCACTATTACATCACCGAAAGTCAATGGTGTCGAGTGGCGATATACCCCAATTGAGAGGCATTGTTCGCCTTAATCTTCACAACATGAAGTTGTGCCACTATTTTTGGCACACCCGATCCATGTGACCTCGAGTGATCCGTCCGCTACTTGCTAAGCAAACCCGCCTCGACGGAAGAATGGCAAGATGGCTTTTGGCTCTACTGCAATATGACATCACTTGTGTTAATCCCAAGGCTATTAAGAGCCAAGCACTTGCAAACTAATCGCCCAATTCCCATCTCGGTGAACATGAACTGCAGAGGTATCTCTACCAGAGGTGAGATCTATGTCTCCGCAGCTAGTTGAGGCTTATTGGGACTTAAAATTTGATGGAGCTTCGGGAGCTGGGAAAGGCGGAGCTGGCATAACACTAACCAGTGAAGGAGAGAAGTTTCATCTATCATATAAGCTTGATTTTGAATGTTCAAACAATGAGGCTGAATATGAGGCGTTGATACTGGGTTTAATCGCTGCCCAAAAGAAGGGACTCCGCAAGTTGAAAATTTTGGGCGACTCCAAGCTAGTTGTCAGGCAAACAATGGGTGATTTTGGCTTAAAGGAGCCTCTGTTGGGCCTGTGACGCACCATGGTGCAAGGGTTGCACCCTCAATTTGATGATGTCCAAATCTAGCATACCCCTCGAACACACAACCGTTTCCCCGATGCCTTGGCTACACTAGGGGCAAAGGTGGACATACCAGATGATAGTATAGCCATCGTCATCGAGAAAAGAACAACACCAGCAGTGTTAGCCGAAGAACATACAGAGCAAGAAGCTAAGGATAGAAAGCATATATAATCCAATGTAGGTTGAAAACAGGCGGGAACAATCGCATCAGCCAGAACTTGCATAATTTCGCTCCTCGAGGAGAGTTGCCATGGTACAACAACTTGCTGGCAAAGTGCGTCGGTAGACAAGAAGCAACTTACAGACTTAAGCAGATCCATGCTAAGTCTCGTGGAGATGGAGATATCAGTCTATACCGAAGGATACAGAGGCAAGGGTATTAGTGGCCAGAGATGGAAAAGGAAAGTACTGAGTTGCAGAGGCAATGTGCAAAATGCCAATCCCATCCTAAGGAAGAAAAAGCCCATTTCTTAAGCAGTGAAGAATGGAGGCAGCCATATGTCGACTACCTTGGAAATGGCACACTGCCTGAGAACAAAGCCGATGCAATCAAAGTTAAGAGGCGGGCCCTCCGCTTCTTCCTTGACCAAAGGATGAGGCAAATGAGGTGCCGAGGGAAGCCCACAACATCAAGAAGGGCAGCGATTATATGGACATCTCATTCACCTCGGCTACTATTGGCCGACAATAGAAAAAGATGCTAAAAACTTTTTAATGAGATGCCAATCCTGCCAGAAGTTTGGGAACTTGATACATGCACCGGCGGTTGAGCTGCACAACATCAAGACCCATTACCTGTTCCATACTTGGGCATTTGACAGCACAGCAAATGAAAGGCCACAGATTGCAGCGATTGAAGTTAGTACCAAGTGGGGGTGGAGGCTATACCAATAAGGAAGGCAGACGGGGCAGGAGTAACCAACTTCATCAGAAAAAGCATAATCTGTAGGTTTGGCATACCAGAAGTAATGCTGTCTGACAATGGAACTCCCTTTGTAAATCGTCATGTGGGAAGACTTCTGAACGCCTACCAGATCAAGCAGCACAAGTCTAGTCCATACTACCCCCAAGGGAGTGGACAAGCTGAGGGGACCAACAAAACCATCATCCGAATATTGAGTAAAATGATGGATGAAGCAGGGGCACTTGGTCTGAACGACTTCAGAGCACTCTAGGCGTATAGAACGTCAAAGAGAAAGCCAACTCAGGCAACCCCATTTTCCCTAGTGTACGGCTCCGAAGCTGTGTTGCCAGTTGGGGTGGCAGTACCCTCAGCAAGAACGGCTATGTCAGCACACTTAGTTCCGCATGCCAGAAAAGAATGACATAGAGGCAGAAAGAAGAGATCAGGCCTCGCGGTCAATGGAAAAGTATCATCAATCCGTAGCTCGTGCCTACAATCAATCTGTTTAGCACAAGAAGTTCAATAAAAGGGACTTGGGGCTAGTTTGGCATGTACTAAATAAGCCAAAAAGTCAAAAAGTCACTATCTTATTTAAGTCACATCACCTTATTTAAATCACATCACCTCTCTAACACATCACATCAAACCCAACCCAAACCCAACCCAAACCCACCAATAAGTCAAAAAGTGCACTTTTTTAAGACATCCCAAACCAACCCTTGGTACGGAAGACAGTGGACGTAATCATGCGGGGGCAACCAATTCCCAAGTTCTCACCAAGATGGGAAGGCCCTTACAAAGTTGCTGAGGCAAACAGCAGCGGGTACTACAAGTTGACAAGAGTAGATGATGGGTTCAAAACTGGCCCTATCATCGCCACGTTGTCTGCATGCTCGAGGAAACCATCGACTGCCTGAAGCCTATCCCTCATCCACGATAGGTCCAAACTGTTCCTCTCAAAGCCGCTCTGGTTTGCCTCGGCACTTTCCACGAACTTGCTAGGGGTGGTTAGAATCTTCTTAGTAGCAAGGTTGCAAATGAAGCTGGCGAGTGACTCCAACAGTGCTGTCTACACCATAGATCTAGGAATGTTTAAGGTTAGGAAAGGTGCCGGGGTGCAGCGCCTGGATGCAGGGCGAGAGTGGGAGCAGCTACGGGGGAGACCCAGTAACTTAGAAAAGAAACTTTCTCTGAGGGTTGAGGGGACTTCCTCACAACCCCGCCAGCTTCAATCACTGGAGGGAGACTGGTGGAGCGACCAAGGGTCTGAGGACGACGCACTTCCCCTGAAATTGATTGCCCAGCAGCATTGGAATGGGTAGATGCAATACATGCGTCAGTGAACTAGGCTCGCGAGAAAGACTGAAGCTGCCTGCACCGTCATGTCGCTCCAAAAAGAGGTTATCCATCTGGTAGTCTCCAACGTTCAGATCTGGAACAGTAGTTGTATCCATCCCAGTATAAAAATCTTGGGATACCCCAAGGTCAATTGGTACTTTCGGAAAGTGAGTGGGGTACAAGTCTGCCAGCTGTTAAGAGGTTGCCGAAGCAACTGGGTTAGAGGTCCTAGCGACAGCAGTAACAGTGTGGGTGGCTAAAGTGACAGTTACCTCTGCAAGTCGGTCGAAATTTAGAAGGGTCACAGCAGGAACAGTGGAAGCAGCCACTACACTTGCACTCTCCTCTGCCACTTGGGCGTTCGGAAGTGGGGTCTGCTGAACCAATGGAGACTCACTGGACTGGGAGAAACCACCAGATGCAACTCCAAAGGGAGGTGGTGCAACTTCCAGTGGCTCTCCCATGCTGGTATCTTCCCTTGGGGTCTTGGGGAAAAAATCATCTCACGACAGAGAAACGGCTGAGTGCATGAATCACGGGTTTGGAGGCTCTGACCAAAGAACTAGGCCGCCTGCAACAACTTCCACAGCAGGGGGAACTTCATTTTCTGCAGCCTCCACAACTGCTCACCTCGAGTTGGTCGCGCCCAAAGACTTGGTTCTTTTTCAACATCTGAGTATCGCTCATGGGTCCTGAACCTTGTGACCCTTGTAGCAGTGAGAAGGTCATCGTCGTTGTCGTCGTTTGAATCTGAGGAAAGTCCGATGGCAGGAGAAGAACCTCCGGAGCCGGTGGCATGGCCCATGGGCCCTGAAAAGCAAAAATGTTATGTAATTACCAAAGTAAACGAAGAAGTCCAAGGAAGCATTGCAAAATATTTTCTAAGTATGGGTGCGTTGAGTCTCTTCTTATTTGGTGAGGCACGCGGCTCGACAACCGATGCCGCCTTGGCTTTAGTCTCTGGAGCGGTCGTCCGTGAATCGTCAGACGGATTTGAGAGGGTGCAATTTGCTCCAGACGGTAAGGCTTCCACGGTAGTCGTGATAGAAGCTTAAAGCGTAATATCTTGGTTCTGTTTCGCCGAGGCCGACGAAGAAATAAGTCGCCATGGATGGGTTCCATCGCAGGACTACGGAGCACTATTGCAAAAGTTGAAGAAAGAATTGAGGTTGCGGTGCGAGCGACCTTTTTATCGAGTAAAGGCGCCTCTTCCAAGGGAAGCTCCATGAAGCCTAAGCCCTTCACAAGTAGAGCGATATAATCACGGCAAACCGCCGAAAGCTCGTGGTAATCATCAAGCGAGGGGCATGGGATGCCTGATCCATGCCGAACCGCTCAGGGACCCTGTCCGGTCGATAGATGACGCTGGACATGCCCTCCTCGTTCCACAAGGGTAGAAATTCGGGGCGTATCATGGCAGCAATAAGAAGGGAGTTGGCCTGGACACTGTCAAGGGAGAAATCAACATGGTGAGCCTCGAAAAAATAGAATGGAACCACATAAATGCCTGAAAGAAGCTAAGTGAAAGGGCGGAACACACATTCCTCCATGCGGTCTTCATAATCTGCAAAGGGTCTGTTCGTGCCATGACCAGACCACCGAGAGATACGAGGGAGGGGCGGAGGCGCACTTGCCTCTTGACAGGTCGACCCTTTGCATCTAGAATAGGACGACCCTCTGCATCCAGAACTTCGTCTGTGAAGAAAGGCTCGTGTTCTTTAGGGACGGTGCCCGTGGCAGGGAATCTCTCATGGAAGAAAGTGGTCAAGAACTGAGTGTGTACAAAGCTCTACACATCATAGCGGGCCCATGGATCGCTTTATGTCCGAATGGATGAGATCAAGGCGGAAGTATAAGTTTCCCAAGAAGAGGGGACCAGAGGGATCTAGTCTAGCCGCCGCAAAGTTTGATAGCCAAGGGAACACCAAAGGTTTAATACTCTTAGCAGGGTTGCTGGGGAGAACAAAAAAAAAATGAAGTAACTGACGAAGGCGGCCAAGTACAAGTCACATTGTAGTCTGCCAAATCATGAGTTGCGACTCTCCTTTGTGATGTCGGCCACAACTGGTTGCAGGTCATTGAAGAAATGCTTCAGCCAGAAAGATAAGTGGTTTTGTCCCTCTTGGGCCTCTCCTGGAGTAGTTCCCAGTCCTAAGATCAGACCAAGAGCCATACTTCCGCGCCTCTCGAAAGGCTCCTTGGAGGGCAGTGACAGCAACTTGTTTTGCAAGAGTCAGGGACGCTGGATCGAAGGGGTGATCTGCACGAGTGCTCAAGTGTAGAAGGACGGCAACATCTTTGAGGGTTGGAGTTATCTCCTCCCATGCCAAAGAAAAAGTGTGAGCGTCGCAGCTCTAGCGAGAGACAACCATATCAGTGTTGGTCTGTACTTTGTGCACTGATAACACCCTCGAAATCGAAACAGCATTGTAGAGACGAACATCCCGCAATTGCTGCTCGAACCCACCATCTGCAATGATGTCATCAACCCAGAGGGACCAGCCTGTTGAAGGGCCCGAGTGAGTGCGATAGTAGATGTATGAATGGGGAAAGTCACCACGCTCTACGCGAAACCGCAGCACAGAGACTGGGTTCACCATGTCAACATCATCCAAAGCAGCCTCACTAAAAGGAAGCAGAGGCTCCTCCAAAGGAAGGGCATCAGGAACGAAGAAGTCAATGGCCTTCCAGAAAGGGTCAGCTAGCCCTCCGAAGTATGAGGCCCTCCTCCACTCAGTAGGGGGTGGGTCAGCCTTGTCGGGTAGAAACCTTGTGCGGGCCATAAGGAAGTATAAAGAAAAGTAAAGAAGACTCTGGAAAGTGGGGACAAGGAAAAGAAGACAAGGAGACAGAAAGTGTGTTTGGGTGGAAGTGGGGGACCAGTGGACCCAAGGGCGCTATTTATAAAGAAAGTAGCAATAGGGCGTCGACATACTTCCCTAGGCCCATTATGACCCGTCAATCAAGAGGGTAATCCTTTTAAGAGCCGACGCAACCCTTGGGTTACTTGCTGGCGTCATGCACGCGCGGGAAACCAGGAACGTGTCCCCCACTGGGGCAGGGGGCAAATGTAGAGGGTCAGAAATTAAACCCCCAATTAAGTATGGGCCTAAGTACTGAGGTCGCCCCAAAGAGGCGACCAGGAATGAGAAAGGAGCATGGGCTACAGTCCAAGGGAAGTGAGCCAACAGTGAGCCGGAGTAGATCCGACCCGCCACGGGTCCAAACAGACTCCACGAAGCAAAATGACCAAGTCAAGTTCTGGAACACATGAGTTGTAGAGGGAATACATGCAGCGGGGAAGTTGCTGAGGTACTTTGCCTCAGCGCCACCATTCCTAATATCTTTGGCTCCGCCGCCATGCAAAGTTGACGAGGGAAAGAGAAAGATGAAGCAACTAAGTTGCAGAGGCGACAGTTGTGACGACCAAGTTGTGGAGGCACTTTATCATAGCCCGCCATTCCTAACTGTCAGCAGAGGCGCCAAGTTGCATAGGCACTTTGTCGGCGCCGCCATCTCCAATATTGTCGGTTATACCATTTGAACTTGCCACGGGAAATGACTACCGCAGCAACTATTGTCGCCGTAACCAACTTGCGGAGGGAACATCCCGCCAAGGTGATAGCGGCTTGTAGGAAAAGCTTTCCCTTTGCAAGTAAAGGGTAATGCCTGGCGCTGATAGTAGGACCCAAGGCATTACTAGCCCAAGGCTGATAGCAGGCCCCAAAATTCATTTAACTTGGCACTGATAGTAGGTCTCAAGACTTACTGGTTGGAGCTGATGGCCGCCCAGGTGTTTAAGCGCGATCCGCGAAGATGGGAGCAGGTAGCCGATCATAAGGACTTCTTTCCATTACCCAGGTCATAGACCTGCCTTAGTTGCACGGGCAGAACTAAGGAAGCCCCTTGGGCTTGGTACTAAGGAACAGCACGGCTGAAAGCAGGCTTGGCTGTGGCCTTCGCCTTAGGAAGCTGGGGAGTTTGTGGTTAGGTGGCTAAGGGTGAAGGCTTCACTGCATTGAGCACGAACATAGTCGATAGCAGACTAATGGAGTCCTGAGAATGCATGCAAGGCTGGAAGAGAAGAGAAGGCAGCAAGGTTTACCGCGCAAGTGCACTTGCCGAGGTTCGAGCCGGAAGGCAAGTCTTGCAAGAACGCCTCCCGTCAGAATCGCACTTGCTGAGGCTCAAGAGGGAGTTGCAGCGCCAAACACTCCCGTCGCAACTACACTTGCTGAGGCTCAAAAAGGTAGTTGCGGAGGCAAATATATAGTACACAGTACTATATGGTGCGTAATAAAGCATTACGCATGCATTACGATCTATGGCAACCGCTACGCATCGACACACTGTGAATCTCAATCACACCGCAAAAGCGTAACGGTGACGCATTCATTAAAACCGTAATAAATAAGCATGTAACGCTATGCCGCCGCTTTAAAACCTTGGCAGAGGTAAATAAGATGTAAGGTGTTTTAGGTTATTACAGATGGGCACGATATCTACTAGAGATGAGCTCTTTTTTGACTCTTGTGCATCTAGATATTTGTAACACTATTTGATATGAATCTATTTCTTGTTGGATTTCATTTGGTATTTAAAATGGCATTCTTAATGGATAGAATGTGCTCTTTCAAGTTCATTGCTGATGACGATGCTAACCAATTTCTTATTCTCTATAGCAAGAGACTCCATGTGAGCTACTAAGGTATTTGGTCTCATGTCTTGCATTTTATGAAATATCCATGTTGGCGTGTCACATGTTGTATCCTATCTTTGTTTGTGCTTGTGTCCTTGCCTCTTAGCTCTCATGTTAATCATTTTTTACTAGTTTCGGTTTCATCAATGCAGCAGATTCGACAACAGATCTATTGAATGGGAAGTTGAGAGTGATAATGAAAGTGAGGAAGAATCAATGTAAGTTTCTTAAAACCGTAATGTGGCGATCCTCGCACTTTCTTATTGGCTATTCCCTTTGTAGTATTATTTATTTGAATATTAGATATACTTTCCTCTCATTCAGCTCCACTTCTATCTTCATTACCTTCTTCCGTGTCTTATTTAACATTTATCCTGTTGACTTGTAATTTTTCTTTTGAATTCCACGCATGTTGTATGCTTTCCAAATTATTTTGAAGCCTTCTTTGGGTGCATTAGTATTTATATTAGCACAAATGCACCAAGCTTCATTTGTTGTTTTCTCCGTATCTTTGTGTTGGTAAAACAAATATAACTATAAATATGTGATGCCCGGTTGCAAATTGTTCTTTTTCTTCTTGGTTTTCTGCTTTTATCGCTCAAATTGACTTGTGACTTTTGCATATTATTGTCCTTATGGTTTTGGTTCCACTTTCGATATAATTTATGGTATTTGCGTGTGGTGTCTTGGTTTCTTTGTGAAGATACTCTAATTTTACTTGATTTTGCTTTTAATGTCGGGTGAGAAATGCTTCTTTGAAGTTATAATTAATCGTAAAAATAAAAATAAAATTCAGTTTATTATTTATGTTTTGTTGTAATAGTTCATAAAAGCTCGCAAGAGGATCCGTCAAGTAAAAATACTCACTCAAAGTTGAACTTTACTCATTTCTCACCAGAATTTTCTTCTTCAAGCTATTTCTCTTAACTCTGCCTTCAATTTTTTGTTTGCCCTAGGTGGGTTAACAACTTTGGTTGACATGCCTCTTAACAGTTTTCCATCTACAGTTTCTAAAGAAACTTTTGAACTCAAGGTATGGATGGTTGAACTCAACTTTGGTTGACATGCCTCTTAGCTTCACTTTTTAATTAGGTAGTTAGAAACTTAGCTTCGCTTTCATATTCTTATTGTACAAAAACTTGACCAACTATGGCATTTTCTTGTTATCTTTTTTCCACCTACATAACAGATCTAGGTCAAAAGAAAGAGGATCTATGTTGATGTTGGTATGTTTTAGAACTATATATGAGAAATCTCATATTTTAATCACTTGTTTTAATCATAGTAAGGAGTCTGCAATGTTAGTAAATAGACTTGTATGAACAAACGGGACCTCGATTAGATCTCCGGTTAGAAAATTAGGAGGAAAATTGTAAAACACAAAACTTAAAATGTCTGTTCAGGGGCCAAAATTTTGAAATGACCACCAAAACCACCGAAAGTTGGCACGGACAGCCTTTTGAAGCCTAAAGAGACTTGTAGGAAATAACGACATGTATTGGATCTCCTGTTAGAAAATTAGAAGGAAAGTTGTAAAACACAAGACTAAAAAGGTCTGCTCGGGGCCGAAATTGTAAATGACCAACTAAACCACCAAACTTGGCAATAAAGCTTTTTCAAGCCTAAACAGACTTGTAGGAACAAACTGGGACCTCGATTGCATTTTCGGTTAAAAAATTAGAAGGAAAAATGTAAAACACAAGGCTAAAAAGGCCCGTACGGGGGCCGAAATTTCGAAATGACTACCGAAACCACCTTAACTTAGCACGGACATCCTTTTGAAGCCTAAATAGACTTGTAGAAACAAACGGACCTCTATTGGATCTCCGATTAGAAAATTAGAAGGAAAGCTATAAAACACAAGACTAAACAGGCCCGTTCAAGGGCCGAAATTGCAAAGCGACCACCGAAACTTGGCACGGACAGCTTTTTCAAGCCTAAACAGACTTGTAGGAACAAACGGACCTTGTTTGCATTTTCTTAAAAAATTAATAGGAAAATGTAAAACACAAGGCTTAAAAGACCCGCTCAGTAATAAATTTCGAAATGACCACCAAACCACGAAACTTTGCACGGATAGCCTTTTGAATCCTAAATAGACTTGTAGGAACAAACGACCTCTATTGGATCTCTAGTTAGAAAATTAGAAGGAAAATTAAAACACAAGATCGAAAAGGCTCGTTCAAATTAAATTGCGACATGACCAATCAAACTACCTAAACTTGGCACGCATAATTTGTTCAAGGCTAAATAGATTTGTAGGAACAAACGGGACCTCGATTGATCCCCTGCTAGAAAATTAGAAGGAAAATTGTAAAACACAAGACTTAAAATGCCCGCTTAAATAAATTGCTAAATGACCACCGAAACTTGGCACGGACAGCTTGTTCAAGCCTACATAGACTTGTAGGAACAAACGGACCTCGATTGGATCTTCTTAGAAAATTAGAAGGAAAATTGTAAAACACAAGACTTAAAATGCCGCTCGGGGCCAAAATTGCGAAATGACCACCAAACCACCGAAACTTGGCACGGACAGCTTGTTCAAGGCTAAATAGATTTAGGAACAAACGGACCTTGATTGGATCCCTTAGAAAATTAGAAGGAAAATTGTAAAACACAGACTTAAAAGTCCCATTCGGGCTAAATTAAGTAAATGACTACCGAAACCACAAACTTGGCACGACAAATTTTGTTCAAACCTAAATAGGCTTGTAAGAACAAACGGACCTCGATTGATTTGATTAGAAAATTACAAGAAAAATGTAAAACACAAGACTTAAAATGTCTGCTCGGGGCCGAAATTTCAAATGACCACCTAAACTTGGCACGGACAATTTTAAAGCCTAAATAGACTTGTAGCAACAAACGGACTCAGATTGGATCTCTTAGAAAATTAGAAGGAAAATTGTAAAACACAAGACTTAAAAGGCCTGCTCAACGCACGCCAAATTGCGAAATGACCACGAAACCACCAAAACTTGGCACTAACAAGAACAGTTGTTCAAACTTAAATAGACTTGTAGGAAAAACGGACCTCGATTAGATTTCCAATTAGAAAATTACAAGGAAAAATGTACAACACAAGACTTAAAAGGTCTGCTCGGGGATAAATTTCAAATGACCATCAAACTTGGCAGGACAACCTTTTGAAGCCTAAATAGACTTGTAGAAACAAACATACCTCTATTGGATCTCCTTAGAAAATTAGAATGAAAGTTGTAAAACACAAGACTAAAAGGGCCCGTAGGCCTAAATTGTAAACAACCATCAAACTTGGCATGGACAAATTTTTTCAATCTTAAATGACTTGTAGGAACAAACGGACCTTGATTGCATTTCCTGCTAAAAAATTATAAGGAAAAATGTAAAACACAAGGCTTAAAAGGCCCGCTCAGGCCAAATTTCAAATGACCAATCAAACCAATCAAATATAAACAAATCACGATCATGAACTAGCAATTCCACCATCGCTTCACATTCTTCATTATTTTTCGCTTTTCGCATAACCGAACAACAACATCCAAATCATCTGACATGAGCTCCTCAAAAGTGAATTCAACTTCCACATCATCTCCTTTCCATGAATTGTCTCTCTTAATTTTCATCTCTTCAAGAGACATCAATAAATAGGACTGCTATTTCTCCAAATGACTCGCATATTCTTTCAGATCCCACAAGGTAAACTTCAAACATCCACAGATGCCAATTCAATTTGTAGAGCGCCGCCAAATCGAAGGCGTGCCGACGGGAGAAAAAGTGACGCGGGCGATGTGGAGACGAGAGAGTTCCACAGCTTTCTTAAAAAGGCTTTGACGGCCAGTGACGAAGCCAGAAAATTAAATTAGAAGCACTTATTAATTACAATATCAAAAATTTTTACAAAAATATTTCATGCAAGTTTTTACGATTGATTTCGAGAAACATCAAAAAAATAATGCTATTTATAACAAGTGTATCATGGACAATATAAAAAAAATATAGATATAAGTCTTAAAATAAATTATATAATGATAAATTATTTTTTTATACAAAATTTGATTAAAAATTCAATATAATGGTAATACCACGTCATTATTAGTATGTGATATTACCAACTAATAGTAAATAAACACATAGAGAGTGAACCTCACATGTCAAGTGTAACTAATAATCTAATAAATTTCATATCTTTATAGTGAGATTACTTATACTTGCATGTCAATAATAATGAACTCACCGTTACATTCAAAAAAATTTCATAGATAATATGATTTATAATAGTTTCTTCATTTTCAATCAAAATAATCATTATTATTCTCATAATTATTATTCGATTGGGTCGGGAGAATGAGGGATTTGGAGAGATAAAGTCAATTTTCTCAGATATATGTTTAGAGACTTTAGACATCAAAAAGTAATTTTGTGGATCTCTTCCATTACTTAAAAGTGGAGAGGGACCCTAGACCCATTTTCGCATCGATTTTCCCGATTTGAAATAGTTTTGGAAATAGAGATAATTTGGAATTGGTTTGAAATATATTGAATATAATGACTTAAATGTTAATCCTTCATCAATTTTATTTGACATAAATAGACAAATAATTTAAATTAAAAAATTAAAGTTTAAATTGACACAATTAAAAACTCATAATTTATTTTATTAGAATGGTTAAACCATTTTTTTTAAAAAAAAATTTTCTATATTTTTAATTGAAAAAAAAAGAAAAAAATTCAGTGAAACTAATTGGTCATTCTCATAATGGATAAATTACAAATACATCCCTTACGATTCGCTTAAAATATAGATTGTTCTCTGTACTTTAAAAAATTACAAATGCCCACTTATCAAAATATTTTATTCGATAGAATTAAATAAAAAATAAAATTCCTTATTGATTTGCCATACAATAATAAAAAGAAAAATTAGTGAAACATATCTCTCTAATTTTTTAATTTTAAAATGTAGTGTTGTCTCTTTAATTAAAATAAATGTCTCTTAATTTTGTATTGAATCTTGTTTCGTAATAATTATTTTTTAGTCAATAATGAATATTTATAATGCATAAAATAAATTGATCATTCTATTTTATTTCATTCCAACAATATTAGTTAGGAGAAATTATCCAAAAGAAAAAAAAATGATCCTTATAACAAAATGAATCTTTAATTTTTAATTTGATCAATTTAAACCTTAATATTTTGATTAGTTTTTAATCTAAATCATTTATCTATTTTTCTTAAGTAAAATTAACAACAAAAAAAAAAAGCATTTTAATTACTAAACTTAATTAAAAATGACATTAAATTTAGCGTAATTGGGTAGTTGGGATCAAGGTTGTGGGGACAATACAAAGGCAAATTATTGGGTTGGAACAGCTTTGAAATACAAGGCTTAGTCTAGTTTGATAAAAAAAAAATTAAACTATTCTAATATCACATGTATGCATTGTAATGTTTGGATGGAGAACTCTCAAACAATAAAAGTATGTAAATAAAATGAAAAATGTAAATAAAAACACATAATAAGAAGACCATATAACAAAAATCGATGTGGTTGGGATCAAGTGAGGGGAGAATACATGCATAAATTATTGGGTTGGATCGGTTTGAAATACAAGGCTTAGTTTAGTTTGATAAAAATAAAATAAAATAAATAATAATAATTAACTATCCTAATATCATATGTATGCATTGTAATGTTTGGACCACGTAACTCTTAAGCAATAAAAGTGTGTAACTCATGTAATTGAAGATTTCAAATATTAGGACATGGTCCAATCTTATGATTTTATTTTGAGGTTGTAAGATATACTCGTGGTTCAGAGATCAGTATTTTTTTTCATTGTATGTAATATGGATGTAAGCTTCAGGGCATTTCTTTTATTTGTATATAAATAACATTGTTATGTAGCGAGACGGAACATGTATATTTATTTATTTATCAAAAGATGATTTGTCATTTGTAAATGGACTACATTAATGAATATTGGTAATGTTATCGACTAATAAAATACAGGCATTACACCTGACGACCCAGAAGATGAAATTCGAGCTATTCGGCCAAGCTCAAATTTGAGCTACGAAAGTAGCTATTTTTAGATTCACTCAATTTAAATACACTTAAAACGTATAAAATTTATGATCTTTTTTAAATAAAAAAAAAAATCGCGAAATATTAACAAATATACAAAAAATAATAATAATAATATATATTTTTTGTATTTATTAAATTTTTTAAAGATTTCTCCAGTCGTTTTTTTTAAACTGTTTAGGTATATGTATCTGAAAAACAAGTGGCCATATATGAAAAAAATTCATTATAAATATAAAAAAAACATATGAATTAAAAATTTTAAAATTATTTTTGAATAATTTTAAACCAACCAAAATTTTAAAAATTAGTTACTTACTCCACATTGATCATCCAAATTTAAATTTAACACATTTTTTTTTCACAATTTTCATAAATATTTTTTTTATTAATTCGATATACAAATTCATTTTATTTTAAATTTTTATATGAATTAGTAACAAATAACTTCTTTAAGAAGTTTCATAAAAAAATTAAAAAAAAAAAATCGATTAATTTGAAAATATGATGTACTGCATACTTCAACTTAGATATTGGTTCAGTTAATGCAGCTTTGGTAATAGAGCTAAAGTTGATTTGAAATAGTTTTGGAAATAGAGATAATTTGGAATTGGTTTGAAATATATTGAATATAATGACTTAAATGTTAATCCTTCATCAATTTTATTTGACATAAATAGACAAATAATTTAAATTTAAAAATTAAAGTTTAAATTGACACAATTAAAAACTCATAATTTATTTTATTAGAATGGTTAAACCATTTTTTTTTTTTATTTTTTCTATATTTTTCATTAAAAAATAGAAAAAAATCAGTGAAACTAATTGTTCATTCCCATAATGGATAAATTACAAATACATCACTTACGATTTGCTTAAAATATAGATTGTTCTCTCAGACTTTTAAAAATTACAAATGCCCACTTGTCAAAATATTTTATTCGATAGAATTAAATAAAAATAAAATTCCTTATTAATTTACCATACAATAATAAAAGGAAAATTAGTGAAACATATCTCCAATTTTTTTATTTTAAAATATAGTGTTGTCTGCCTCTTAATTTTGTATTAAATCTTGTTTCGTAATAATTATTTTTAGTCAATAATGAATATTTATAATGTATAAAATAAATTGATTATTCTATTTTATTTCATTCCAACAATATTAGTTACGAGAAATTATCCAAAAGAAAAAAAAAATGATCCTTATAACAAAATGAATCTTGAATTTTTAATTTTATCAATTTAAACCTTAATATTTTGATTAGTTTTCAATCTAAATCATTTATCTATTTTTCTTAAGTAAAATTAACAACAAAAAAAAAAAGATTTTAATTACTAAACTTAATGAAAAATGACATTAAATTTAGCGTAATTGGGTAGTGGGGATCAATGGTTGTGGGGACAATACAAAGGCAAATTATTGGGTTGGAATAGTTTGAAATACAAGGCTTAGTCTAGTTTGATAAAAAAATAATTAAACTATTCTAATATCATATGTATGCATTGTAATGTTTGGACGGAGAACACTCAAACAATAAAAGTATGTAAATAAAAATGAAAATGTCAATAAAAACACATAATAAAAAAGAACATATAACAAAAATCGATGTGGTTGGGATCAAGGGTCAGGGGAGAATACATGCATAAATTATTGGGTTGGATCGGTTTGAAATACAAGGCTTAGTTTAGTTTGATAAAAATAAAATAAAATAAAACAAATAATAATAATTAACTATCCTAATATCATATGTATGCATTGTAATGTTTGGACCACAAAACTCTTAAGCAATAAAAGTATGTAAATAAAATGAAAATGTCAATAAAAACACATAATAAGAAGAAAATATAAAAATCGATAATCATTAAAAGATAAATGAACCTTATGCATTGTAAAGTTTTTAGCAATGGTAAAGTTTATTTGATCGAAACCGATACCGTCAATAAGAACTTTTAGAAAGTTGTTGCAGAGACCTAGGTGCTATGAAGTATCGACACTTCAAAATAAGTGTTGCGTACTATGTCGGATAAGAATGCAATTGTCGCTAATTTTGTTGGTGAAAAGGCAAAAATTAAATAAGTTATAGTTATCAAATAGACTTAATTTTTGTATAGATTAAATACACAAAGTGCTTGATAAAATGAACGATTTAGATTATCTAAACGGGCATGTGGTAAGCCTCATGGGCCAAAACAATGCTCTCTAATCCAAATTTTAAATTGAACGGATCTTCCTCTTAATTCGATTCCCTATGCCCTATGAAACCTCTTAAATTAGAGAGAGAAAAAAAAAGAAAAAAGAAACACAATCACTAATGTAGTTATTTTATATGAGGGAATTCTCCCACCACTCTTAAATTAGAGAGAGAAACAAAAACCCGATCACTAACGTAGTTATTTTATATGAGGAAATTATTTTCACCATAATTTGAACTCAAGAGCTACGCTTAGTCTTGTGATGTCTATCATAGATATCGCTTTTGATAATTCAACTATTAAGTATGTTGACATTTCATTTTTTTTATTTCGTGAACATAGAAAAATTATATCCCGGCCAATGCCTAACTCCTACCCCGACCAGTTGGAGAAGTTATAAATAGGAATGGCAACGAGACAAGAAGGGTGAGTTTTACACTCTGTTCCCAATCTCCAATTATTATTATTTTTTTCCATTTCCATTCCTCATCCCTAACGAAGACCGCTTTTATTCCACCGCCTCGCCTAATGGGGTTCGGTTTTTCCGCCCAAAAATCCCTAACCCATTTTCGTGATCAAGAATGTTACATTCATTTAAGTTGGTGCGGTCTGAATTGCATGAATTTGTTCACACTAGTCATCTAGATGATAGGATGACAACTGCGGTAGACGAAGGTGAAACCAATCGTCCACCGCACAAATTCACACGATTCGAAAGTGACAACAAATTCGATAAATAAATTATTTCACTTCGTGATTTATTCAAAGTTACGTTGTTTCAGCTTTATATCCCCATAACTAACAAAAAAGATAAAAAGAAAAAAAATTAATAAGAGCGTAAAGTGAATGAAAGGGACTTCATCAAAGATTAAAAATATACAGTTTTATTTATTTATTTATTTTTTATCTTATTTATTTATTTTTGCTTTCAATATTTTCAACTTTCTTTTATGTTTAAATTATTTTTACTGAAAAAGTAATTTTTTTATATATAAATTTTAAAAAATGTTAAAGACAAAAAAAGTGTAAGGCCTTAATTATAAATTAGATTACGCAAACTTGATTAAGAAGTTGAAAGGCTTAAATAAAATAATTTTAAATTTACATTAAAAAGTTTGAACGTCGCATTGAAATAGAATGAGAGGGTTTAAATAAAAAAATTAATAGTGTGATGATTAGTTGCCAAATTTAATGGACAGAAATGAAGGATGGACAAATGTGGTGCCTGTTAGTAATGGGTAGTCAAACTTATTTGTCGAATTTAGTAGTTGGACGATATCGAAGGATATGAAATGACCTGAAGAATACCAATTGATAATTGAAAATTACAACGGCGATCATCCATTTGCTAGAGAGTTGTCGGAGTTTGGTCAGAACTCGCCATTCACTGATAGTTGTGGTGAGTGGTGGTTAAAAGTGATGAGTGAGATGAGAAAATAAAAACTTATTTAAAAAAAATTGAAAACAACTTATATATATACAAAAGCATAAAAATAAAACTAATACCTATATTATAAGACAAAACAGCTTTTGAAAATATGTTAAAATGTATTTATTTGAACAATTTTTGA
This sequence comes from Camellia lanceoleosa, assembly GCA_025200525.1. Classification (NCBI taxonomy): domain Eukaryota; kingdom Viridiplantae; phylum Streptophyta; class Magnoliopsida; order Ericales; family Theaceae; genus Camellia; species Camellia lanceoleosa. Next base: position 105,913 of record JANUSC010000459.1, read on the forward strand.
AAATATGTTACATTTTATTTGAATGACCGGAATAATTTCTAATCAATATCTACGGTTGAGATTAATTTTTTTCCCGCCCAAACACTCTCTACTCTCTCTCCCACGTCTGCTCTCTCCCACGTCTGCCAAACGTCTCTTTTTTTTTTTTGATTCATAGGAAATATGCCAAACGTCTCTTAACTCCCTCTATCCACGTACGGTTGAGATGGGTGTTGTGTTCACGCTCTCTCTGAAAATCATCCTTATCCCTACACTCACAAGTCCTTCACCGTTTCTCTCTCTAATCTCTCTCTCATGGCGTCTGACTCTCCGCCAACATTCCCTTCTCCATCCCCTTGCTCCGATCCAAACCCCCACAAATTCGCCTTCCAAAACCCTAAATTCTCCTCCCGATTGAGACGATCATCTTTGCACTCCTACTCTCTCTCATCAAGCCCTCACTCCCTCTCTAGTGTCTCCGATTCTGCAATCTGTCAGTGTTCACCGCTCGATGGTCCCGTTGTTTCGGTGCCGGACAGACAATCTTCTGCAGGCTCTTCGCTACGCTGCTCAATTCGGCTCCCTTCGCTACCGACGGTGCTCTCGCAAGGTAAGATCGATTGAGTCTTTTCACCCCTTCTCTCTCTGTTTTTGTTTTTGACTGGTTTGGCTTGCTACAGTTCAAACCCCACTGTCGTCTTCGAGAACAGAGGTATTTTACCCCAATTTCGGGCTTCCTGCAGCTCTTTATTGTACATTCGCTTCAAGGTTATATACATTTTGTTGATTGGTGTGATGTGGGTTTGATATTTTTCCTTCTCTCCTGTTCTTCTCCTTTATTTCATGAATACATACATTTTTAGAGTTGTTTATTTGTTATTTTTTTCCCTACTCTCTGTTCTTCTTCTTCATTTCATTAATACATATGTAATTTGGGGTTTGATTTCTGTTTTTATTAGAATTCCGTGGCCAATACAGACTTACAGGTTAAATTGAGGATTTTCTTATAATTGTTGCCAGGGACATAGAAGCTTGTTCATTTTTATTGTCATCATGATCATGATCATCATCATTTTATTTAATATTTTTTTGGTACCACTAAGAACATCCTTAAATTTATATTTCTTTAACAAAAATCTTGTAAACAAAAACTATTGATGAGTTAGCAACCTATACATTTAATTAAGTTAGCAGTTTGTAAAAGTTTCTTTATATCAATTAATTATTATTAGTATAGGTTGTATTTATTTAAAGTTTAATATTATGATTATAATTTATTGAATTTTTTTAATTAAAAAAAATGTTGGGTTGGGTTAGGTTTGGTCAATTCGAATTTGGATTAGAACAGACGTAAGTCTCCTCACGTCCACAGACGTAACTAGTAGTCTTCTTCTTCAGCTCCAATCCAAGTCGTTGTTAGTTCAGTTGGTGATAATCTGTGTCTGTCTGTAAATTTCAATGGCGGACTGGGGGCCGGTGCTAGTAGCAGTGGTGTTGTTCGTGGTGTTTACGCCGGGGTTGCTGTTCCAGATACCTGCTAAGAGCCAACTTGTCGAATTCTGGAGCCTCAACACCAACGGCAAGTCCATTGCTATTCACACTCTTCTCTTCTTTGTCCTCTACTCCATCCTCATCGTCCTCCATCTCCACATCTACACTGCCACCTGATTCTTCTCTCCAATCCATTTCAACAAAACAAAACAGATCTTAGATGTTACTCAACAAGATCTCTATGTCAACTTTGTGTATTTTGTATCTTTTCTTCTTCTTCAATATTTCTGTTCTCATTTTTATTTTTTAAGTATGTGAAATCAAAGCATAAAAACAGAAATTTCTTACATAAGCAGATGTGTGTATTAATTAATCTGTTTGTAATTAAATGTATCTGCTACTTGTAAATGTTAATGTCATGTATTGGTTTTTTCTCTCTGAATCAATTAATTTGATTACTATCATATACATACATAGGGATTCATGTTACTGTTTTCTATACATGAATTCAGAGCCTGATCATCTGAATGGAAAAAAAGAGTAAAAATAGCTTCTTTTTTTTTTTCTTTTTCTTTTTCTTTTTTATAAATAAAAATTCTTTCCTTGACAAAAAAAAAAAAAAATTACCCCAGAGCTGACTTTCCCAGTCATTTGCACCCTAAAAATTTATGCAAAATGATATGTCGCATTTATATCCCTGCATTGATAGTCAAATGCCCATCCCATCACTATGGTTCATAATTGCAAGAGTGTCATTGCCACATTATTTTTGTCTTAAATTCTGTATGAAAATTGTGTGAGTATCATTTTCCTATTAATACAACATCTTGGGAGTTACTGTCTAATTTGAACTACTCTCTAAAATGGCAGGAGTGGATGGAATTATTGAATTGGCCCTGTGTTACTTCGCCAGATACAAAGCAAGATAAGAAAGCAGGAGGGCTTTGTATTGCCGATGAGGTTCAACTGGTTTGCTCACACCGGGAGCCATTTTTGGGGATTTGAGACCCAAGGCATTGTGCCCTATATAGTGACAATGGCAAAGGTAAATCTATATAATATGGCAGGATGATTTTTAAAAATGTCCAAAATGATTTTTAATGGTCTAAATTAATTCTAAGTGTATATCAATGGTTAAGATCAATCCTTTCAAAAGTACCAAACACTTGTTTCCGCCCAAATACTTTCGCTTCTCTCTCTCTCTCTCTCACTCACGTCTCAAACACTTAATATGGCAGGATTATTTTTTTTGGCCTTATAGATTTGGCCTCTTCTTCTTGGGGTAGCAAAGTGTGTTTTGAGGGGAGAGAGAGAGAGAGTGTGTGTTTTAAAATTTGAAATTTGAAAAAGTGAGATGAGCGAGAAAGGATGGATGGGTGGGTGGGGGTTTGAAGAGTTTTTTTTGTTTTTTGTTTTTTTGGGCTGTTGTGGCTCTTGGACACAAAGTGTGTTTTGTTGTCCGTCACGGCCACCGCCACCATTGCCTCACTCTCTTGGGAACAAATTATGTGTTTGTTTTTGTTAGTATTTATTTTATACAAAATATAAAAAATAATTAAAATGTATTATTTACTATAATTTGAGTTCAAATACTTAAAATACATAAATCATGCAAAATTATAAAATTTTATTTTAAATTTGTAAAAATTATTTTAAAAATTTTTAAGTGTAAATTTTATAACATTACTCTAAATTTTATAATTTTTAAGTGTATTCAGATTGAATGGATCTAAAAAGTAAAAAATGTTGATTAACATTTTTAAAAAGAGTACTAAATGAAATAAAATATGATTGAAAATTTTAAAAATTATTTTTGAAAGTCAGAACCAAATAAGTTTTGAATTTCAAATTTGTAAAAATTATTTTCAAAATATACAACCAAACTCTAATTATAAAATTATTTGAAAATCTAAACCAAACGGAGCATCTATTTATATTTTGACCTCAAAATTTTTTTTTATGCAACAAATTAGATAAATTATATTTTAATCCATAAGATGAATATTTCTTTATATATTTTTTAGTATTTTTATCAAAAAAGTTACAGATTTTACAAATTTTAGCATGATACGATAAATTATAAATCAGATTTTGATCTCAACAATATTTATACCATGCCTTTAGGCACGGGCATACACTAGTATATATATATAAATTATTAATTTCAGCTCCATATCAACATTTTAAGGTAGCTTGGTTGGTTGAAGCTTGCTTCCACTTACCCCCAAGGTAACGTGTTAAAAATTAGGGTTTCACAACTTTCACTCTCTTTTCCTCCTTTGTTTCTAGAATCCTCTCTCGCTAATCTTCCACCGCTCAAAATTAGGGTTTTATAACGTCTCTCTTTTCACTCCTTTGTTTATTGACGCCTCTCTCTCTATTATCTTTCATCACGCTCTCTCTCCATAAACCTAAACCCTTTCGATCTCTCTAGCTTCTATCCATTTGAGAAACCCAAAACCTTTGAAATTGACTCATTCAAATCGCTTTTCGATGGAGAACATGAAGACGAAGCACAAAAACCCTTAGACGGCGTAGGAGAAACCCCTAAACCACACTCAAACCCTAAGACGGCGAGACGAAGAAGAAGTGTGAGATCGTCTAAATCCATCATGCATCTTGAAATCTAGTTATTTATTTTTCTGAAATCGCCTTTCTAATGATGGAGAATTGCATAAATTTTGCTTCAAATTGCTTGAGATTAATTGAAATCAGATAAAATTGCTTGACTATTCTTGTGATTATTTTTGTTTATGTGATTTCAATATGATCAGTGAACAAGCTTCATGAAGTGTGTTGAAGATTTCAGAGCTAGGGTTTATCTCGCAACTTAACAAGATTTTTCAATGCTCAAGGGCTTCGATTTCTCAATCTCAAACCTCTAGTGGTCTTCTTTTACCGTATTGATTTCTCTATCCATTGATTGCTTTATGACCACACACCCTCATCAAACTCTTAATCACCACTGCCACTATCTCTCCTCTCTCTTGATGTTTATTTTGCTATGGCATTGCATGATGTCAATATTTTCACTTTGACTCTATTCTTGATGCATGTCACAATATTTTCACTCAGATAGTAATTTTGAAATTCATGTTCTGCTTTTAGCTTTAATATGTGCATTGGTTCCCTACTTACAAAGGAGAACTTCTACTCTATTTATAGACCAAATTTTCTCTTATGAGGTAAAAAAGTTATTTTAGTAGAATTGAGACAAGTTTTGTTTTGGTATTACTCGAGGCTTCTATTGGAAAAGCTTGAAAATCAAAGCATTCAATGTATATTGTGTCATGGCAGGTGCAACTTGTTTACATCTTTGCTTGTGGATGTACAAATAATTTTCCATCACTACCGCCATAGATTTTAGTTATAAAATGCAGCTCCCATTAAATAATGTTGTTGCTTTTTTTTTTTTTTCTTTTTTTTTTTGGGTGACTCCTATATGCATGTCCCCACTTTTCCATTGTTAAAAAATTGGTATTGTTTTTGTCTCATCTTATTTAATTTTGCTTTTACTTCACGTTCAGAGTTCTACATACATTGCAATTCCTCAAGTGTAGTCCATGTAATTTGGAGATGTTGATGGAGATTGAGGCGAGGCAACGCCGAGATTTTCAGTTATTTAGAAGTTTAATTTTATAAAAATAGCCCTTCAACCAAACAAGAAACAAATAAAACTTGGAAAAATGACCATGAATTGATTGCGTGTGTTATTAACTTGTAGTTACTATTTATTTGGAATGTTGAAGTATTTTTGGTGCTTGATATTTGCCTCTCTCCTAGTTCTTCCTCATCATTATGCTTACATATGTGATGATGTAACCATTGTTCTTCTATTCTATAGTTTTACTCATGAAATTCGCCTATTTTTTCTTTTGTTTTGGAGAGGTGGTTCTACATGATGTTGATCCTAGTATGAGGACCTTCATTCATTCATGTTTGAGTCGGTAAAGATGATTCTATTTTTATTTTTTTGTTAAGTAGGAAAGCCAATTTGTAGACATAAGTCGAACTCAAAAATAAAATACTACTCATGCCAATTAGTTTCTCAATTTTCTCTTGACACCGTGCTCTAAGGATTCTTTTTAGATCCTCCTTTTGAAATTAAACATGTGTTTAGTTGTCAAAATCTCCATTAAACTCAATTAGTTTTAGTACAAAATTACTATACCATATTTTGTTCCAACAAGGACGGGAAGGTGCATAATAACTTTGAACATACAAAATAAGATGTGGCATCACATAAGGAACAAAATTTATTTCTGAAGTAGCATTGACAGATTTAAAATAAAATAAAACTACAATTATGAATACCAATATATGAAGGGTCTTGTTAACAAGTGCCTCGAGGACACGAAAAGTAGACCAAAAATAAATTTGAAAACACAAGACACTTTTTATTAAATTCAATGCAGTTTTTATTGAAATTAATTCACTTTTTAACTGCTTGACCTATTTTCAAGACACTTCTTTATTTCAAGCCTAATATCCAGCACTTTTAGCATTTGTCATATACAAATATCTTGAGGACACCACAATTACACTAATTATAACCAAGACCATTCCAATAAAATAAATTACATATATCTATTAAGAATGTAACAAAAGATGACATGAGGAACTTGCTTTCTACATTTCAGAGCTTTAGCAATAATGGAGAAAACTACAAATGCAAGACCGATGTTACAGAGGATAAGTTACCAAAAATTTGATATCCATGTTTCATATTTCTTCTTTTCTACTTCTAAATCTCAAAATTAAGTCAAATAAAGAAACTAAATCCTAAGCAAAGAATCATGCCAATCTCAAATCATAGCCGAGGGAGTAATGTAGGAAATTAGTTAGAAGTTTTCTTGTTAAGATTTCAAATTTTAGTGGAGCTTCTACAACATGATCTAAAAATTCACTTAGTAGTTTATTGGTGGTAGTTGCTACATAATTAATGTCTGGGCTATATATAATAAATCCATGTGTTTTTGGGCGATTAATGTAGACCTTTTTTATTCAATGGTAATCGAAAGCAATGAGTAGTAACACAAGTGATGAAGACTAAAGAATTCTCAATCGAAAGCAAAGGAGTCAACAACTGTAATCTCGCTTATCACTCAAGAATTCCTTCACTTATGTTGTTGCCATTGCTTGGAAATGGAGACTAAATTGGGCCCTAGTTTTTTAGTTTTTATTTTTTTCATTAATCCTTTTTGATGTTGTGATGCAGAGCGTGATTCTTGGGAAGCTAACATGAGCATGGAGATAGAAGGTGATGGGGGTGCGTGCATATCTTCAACCTGGTCTGGAAGCAGATCTCGTCTTGCCTCCTAAGACCAAATAGCAGAGTCGACAACCATGTTATTTCTAATCTCGCTTATCATCAAGAATAAATTCACTTACATTGCTAGAATTCCTTGAAATGGATATTGTATTTCATGAGTAACTGATCAAAATAATTCTATTGACACCGCTTTTACAGGTTCCAACTAGTATGGTGTTAGAATTGTATGATGCATGATTCGATTCATACAATTTAATATGAGTTTCAACCAAAATTATTTGAATTGTGTTGTTTGAAAATTGGGTGTGCTGTTGAATTGAGAATTGAGTAGTTCATAGGATTTTGTTTACATAATGTATTGGAATGACGACTTGTTCAACTACTCTATGATGAAACAAAAATAGGGCAATTGGTTATACTGATATACGTGGTGTTATATATATATGTAATATATAATTTATTTATATTGATCCTGTGAAGTATTTGATTGCGATTGCTATAGTGTTCCAACATATGTGTGAGGTTTGGAAATTCCTTTCCAATAATTTGGGCTATGTTTCATGATAAGCATCCGGTGGATCTTGTATGAGAAGGGAAAAAGAAGTGGAAGGAAAAGTGGGAAAACAGAACTTTGTTAATAGTTTCATGTGGAAAAAAACATGCAAAGAGTGAATTGCTAATACATGTATTATCTTATGCAATTTTATCTCTTCTTTTGTGGAGATTTTGTTGAATTTTGTGTTTCATTTGTTGTATGCTGCTATAGAAACCAAAAACACCCTTTCATAGTTTTTAGATAATTAGAGATCGATTTATTCCAACTTCCTTTACTCCATTCAAAAGTTGTTCAAAATAATTGATCAAAATTTCCAATGATCCGGTTTGTGCATGTTATTCAAAATAATGTTACTTTTAGGAGTTGTTAGTTTTTCGCTTGTATTTTTTTTCCTTTATGTTTTTGGCGCTAACCCCTGCGTGCAATGGCACATATAGACATGGTTAATCATGTAAGGTAATCTCCTTAACTTTTTGATTTTATTTTTTACATTCAGGACAATGCATTGTTTAGTTTGGGGGGAGAAAATACTTATTTTGAGAAGAATTTATATATTTGCTTGCAGCTATGAGTTAGTTATTTTGTTAAAAAAAAAAAAAATTTAGTGCTCATGGTATTCTTTTTGTTCTATACATTGAGTGATTGGGCATACTTGTGGTATTTAATTGCTTTAACTCGTGAATTGTTTTGAAGTTTGATATGCTAGCTACTTTGTTAAAGTATTCTTTGTGTTCATATTTGGAAATCATTGCAATCGCATTTCAACCACATGAATATGATTTTTAGTTGATAAGTGGGTATGACTTGAAAATCTTGAGGAATGATAGTGGAGACTTTTAACCCTGTGAGTTTTGTGCCAATCATTTATTGGAGGGTCATTATACATCTACTCTTAATTTTTCTTTGGAAGCGCATTAATTTGTTGTTTAGTCTCATTATTTTTTCATTTTTGGTTGAATGCTGAGAACAAATCAATTTGTTATCACACTTTTTACTCCCTCGAGGATGATGCATCGTTTAGGTTGGGGGGAGAAAATACTTATTTTGGGAAGAATTTATATGTTTGCTTGCTACAATGAGTTAGTTGTTTTGTTTAAAAAAAAAAAAAAAAAAAAGGTGTGCATGGTAATGTATTGTTCTATGCATTGAGTGATTCGGCATACTTGTAGTATTTTATTGCTTTAACTTGAGAAATTGTGTTGAAGTTTGATATGCTAGCTACTTTGTTAAAGTATTTCATGTGTTCAGATTTGGAAATAATTGCACTGCACTTTAGCCACATGAATATGATTTTAGTTGATCAAGGATATGACTTGAAAATCTTGAAGAATGATAGTGGAGACTTTAACCCCGTGAGTTTTGTGCCAATCATTTATTGGAGGGTTACTATACATCTACTCTTAATTTTCTTTGGAAGGACATTAATTTGTTGTTTAGTCTCATTATTTCCTCATTTTGGTTGAATGTCGAGAATAAATCAATTTGTTATGACACTTTTATTCCCTTGAGATCATGAAAGTTGAAGGACCATACTAATTCTTGAGAGATGATTTTAGGCCATCTTTGTTTCTTTTGAGCCTTTTATTTATTTTTCTTTCTTTTATTATTACTTCTTGAACCATTAGAAACCAATTTGAGCCTTTATGTTAGCCTTTCTTTGTTTAACCCCACAACCCATACTTTCTTTTTTACTTTTGTAGATATGTTGGGATTATTTGAGTTTGACAATGGCAAATTTGTTTGAAAAAAAAAAAGAAAAAAAAAGGAGAAAAGCTGAAAAAAGAAGAAGAAATAAATTGTGTTCAACTAAGGGAAAAAAAACAAAAAGAAAAAAAAAAAAGGTATGAGGAAGTTGAAAAACAAAAAGAAAAGTAATAGAAAGAGCAAGGTATTTGGAATAATGCTCTAATTGTGTTTATTTTATGCCAATTGTCTCTCGACGCCCTTTTTTTTATTCACCTTGGCTTTTTATTATTTTTTCGTAATTCCTCAACCCAAGCATTACAACCAAATAAAAGTCCTATTTGATCTTGAGTGTGGTATAGTTTACAAGTGGACATGATGGATTGGGGTGATGGTGTGGTAATTTTAATTCTCAAGATTTGATATTTCATTCATGAGACTATTTATTTATTCTTTCATTATAGCTTTTTCCAAAAAAATTAGTATGCGGATATTTTGCCTTTGATTTACATTATTCTCGCATATATTGAGAGTAATTTTTACACCATATTCGAAAGTGATTTATTTGTTGAGTGCAATAACCGTGAGATTTGAGTCAAGCATGTTTCAAAAAGAGATTTGGGTTATATTTCACTTTAAGGCTAAGGTTGTGTATGTGTTGGCTAAACTTTTTCACACACGCCAAATTCAATGTCATGAGATATCTTTACTTGCTGCTAGTGTCTTGAACTTTGATTGGTTATCTTGTTAAGGTTGTGAAATTCATGACTTGTTCTTGAACTTTAGCATCAGATCGAAAAGAAATCCTTCGAGTAAAGAAAATTTTTGACGCTAGGGTAACATTTCTAGAAATTTTATTTCTCAAGATTTGATATTCCATTCATGAGACTATTTATTTATTCTTTCATATTAGCTTTTCAAAAAAAATTAGTATGCGGGTATTTTGCCTTTGATTTACATTGTTCTACTCAAGATATATTGAGAGCAATTTTTGCACCATATTCGAAAGTGATTTATTTGTTGAGTGCAATAACTGGTGAGATTTGAGTCGAAGCATGTTTCAGAAAGAGATTTGGGTTATATTTCACTTTAAGGCTAAGGTTGTGTCTGTGTTGGTTGAACTTTTTTCACACACTCCAAATTTTGAATGTCATGCAATATCTTTACTTGCTGCTAGTCTTTTGAACTTTGATTGATTATCTTGTTAAGGTTGTGAAATTCATGACTGGTTCTTTAACCTTGGCATGAGAATGAAAGAAGTCGTTTTAGTAAAGAAATTTTTGGATATTTGTGGGTAACATCTTTGGAAACACGAGACTTTAACTCGTCCATGAGGGGTAATCTATTGGATTAAGGGCTTGTTGCATGTGCTAAATTCAATCGTGATTTCTTGCGGAAGTGGTTTAGAGTAGTTGCTTTTATTTTTCTTTTTGATTTTATTTTAGTCGCCTTTAATTGCTAGGTTCTAAAATTAAAGCTGGTTGGGAGGTGTGATGAATGCTTAAAATTACGTGAGTTATTCTAGGAATATTGGATATTATATTCATTCTCTAAATTTATATTTAATTGTGATTTAATGTATTTAATTTAAATTTTTAGAAAAACTACATTTGAGCCATCAACAATATAAATTGCTCAACCAGTCCCATAGGACTCGGATTTATTTGAAATCATCTCATAGCATGCACAAAACTTCTCTCAAAGGTTAGACAAGATTTCATTGTACCTCCAAATTTTTTATATTTTGATTTTGCTCTTCAAATATTTATTTATTTTTCCTTTTAATTAATTGTTCCTTTTATGTAATATATATTGGGTGACTTAGATAATAGCAAGAACACTAGATCTGACCGCAATGTTGTCAAGGGTGCTTGGGCTGCTCGAATTCAGCGTAACAAGATGGTAATTTTTATCTTAATTTTCTAACCCTCTACATAATATATATACCTTTTTACTCACAACGGTCTTGTGTTTGTAGCTTTTCATCGAATAAAAGATAATATTGCTATTGCCTAAAGGCAAGATTTCATATTTTGTAGATAAGGGAGCAGAAAAGGGGTGCTGTTTTGAAAGGAAAAAGGGCCCCCAGTTGATTGACTTGTCCTCCCCGTGTCATTGTATATGATATGTTTTTAATTTAATATTGTTTGTACTCAAATGAATTGTTGAGCCTTCACAAAAAGGTTCTTTTGTATAAAACTAGACTACATTTGTTTCTCGTAAATTGAGATCTAGATGGACCGCCCTTTCATAGTTAAAATTGTTTTTTCTCATGGGGCCGTGGAGATTGAAAATCCTGTGAATGGTAATGTTTTTAAAGTGATCGCCAACATCTTAAAACCGCTTTTGGAGAATTTCCCACCAAGAGGAGAGGAGCCCATTGGATTAAAAGGCCCTATTTATCGAGACCCATAAACATTATAATAAAAAGCAATGTTACTTTTAGGAGTTGTTAGTTTTTCGTTTGTAATTTTTTTCCCTTGTGTTTTTGGCAATAATCCCTTGCAGTTCATGGTTCATCTTTTCTTTTTTAATAAATTTTTGTTGACGCCAAAAAAAAAATATATATATATATATAGACATGGTTCATTATTTAAGGTAATCTCCTAACCTTTGTGATTTTGTTTTTTACATTGAGGACAATGCATCGCTTAGGTTGGGGGGAATACTTTCTTTGAGAAGAATTTATATGCTTGCTTGTCGCAATGAGTTAGTTGTTTTGTTATAAAAAAAAGAAGAAGAGACCTTGTCTAGCTTAAGAAGTCACAAAGTCGAGCCATGATGGTTCTCATTCAAAATGTAACCAAACAAAACATGGAAAAAATGACCATAAATTTATTGCAGTGTTATTAACTTGTAATTACTATTATTTGGAATGTCAAGTATTTTTGGTGCTTGATATTTACCTCTCTCCTAGTTCTTCCCTCATCATTATGAAATGCCTTAATTAAATTTGTTCGTAAATTTAAAATCTACATGCTTGGTACTAGTTGGAAAACCGGATTTTATTATTTTGAATGAAAGCTAGAAAGAATAATATTTCTTATTCTCATATTTAAACAATGTACACACAGCACCTCTATTAATAGGAGATACATGGCATAAAATAAGAGATTGATTAGCTACTGATTCTGAGGACTGATTAGCTACTATTTAGTTACTAATTCTAATTCTAAATATAAACTTTCCTATTCTATAGTATTGACTAAATCTAGATATTTACAAATGTGATATCCTAAAGAATTCAGCCATATCCTCAAGTAATTATTTTCTTCCCATTTCCAACACCTCAAGTTGGCTTGAATATGTCTTCCATGGCCAACTTGTAGATTAGGTGGTCGAATCGCCTTGTGTAGTCCCTTTGTAAGAACATTCGCACTGCCCAAGGGTATATAAGACATGTAGATCAATTCCTTCTCAATCTTTTCGCTGATAAAGTGCTTGTCGACTTCCACTTGCTAAGTTCTCATAGAAGAACAAGATTATGAGTAATTGCATTTGCTGCCTTCTTGTTATAGTAAATTTCATTGGTGATGTTCTTGGAATTTTTAAGTCTTCCAATAATCTCTCGATCCACAAAGCTTTACAAATTCCATGAGCCATTGATCTAAATTCAAATTCAAAGACTACTTCTAGCCACTATGTTCGCTTTTTTAGAGGGTCGGGTTAAATCCCAAATTAAGTACGGGCCTAATCGAGGTCATCCCAAAGAGGCGCATCAGAATGAAAAAGGAGCATGGGCTAAAGTCCAAGGGAATACATGCCACGGTCAAGTTGCAGAGGGAATACATGCAATGGAAGTTGCCGAGGTATTTTGCCTCGCCACGCTTATTCCTAATATCTTTGGTCTACCGCCATCCAAAGTTGATAAGGGAAAGAGAGTCAAGCAACTAAGTTGCAGAGGTGACAGTTGCGACGACCAAATTGCGGAGGCACTTTGTCTTAGCACCGCCATTCCAAGTATTCTCGGTTCCGTCGCCACCTGGAGTTGCTGAGGGAAGAAGAGAACCGAAGCAACTAGGTTGCAGAGGCGCCCAAGTTGCAGAGGCACTTTGTCGGCGCCGCCATCTCCAATATTGGCGGTTATGCCATTTGAACTTGCCACGGGAAATGACTACCGCAAAGAATTCATCGCCACAAGAACCAACTTCATGGAGGGAACATCCCACCAAGGTGATAGCAGCCTCTGGGAAAAGCTTCCCCTCTGCAAGGAGAGGGTAATGCCTGGCGCTGATAGCAGGCCTCAAGGCATTACTAGCCCAGGGCTAATAGCAGGCTCCAAGACTTATTGGTTGGAGTTGATAGCAGGCCCAGGGTACCAGTTTACCGCGACGATCCCGCGAAGATGGGAGCAGGGTAGCCCTAGCATAAGGGACTCCCTTTCCATTACCCAGGTCATAGACCTGCCTTAGTCGCACAGGCAGATTAAGGAAGCCCTTCGCTTGGTACTAAGGAGCAACAAGGCTGATAGCAGGCTTGGCTGTGGCCTTCGCTTGGGGAAGCTGGGGAGTTTGTGGTTAGGTGGCTAGGGGCAAAGGCTTCGCACGAACATTGTCAATAGCAGACTAATGGAGTTCTGAGAATGCATGTAGTTGCCAAGTAGAACTGAGAAGGCAAGTGTAGTAGCAAAGTTTATCGCTGCAAGTGCACTTGCTGAGGTTCGAGCTGAGAAGGCAAGTGCAGTGGCAAACGCTCTCGTCGCAACTGCACTTCCTCAGGCTCAAGAGAGAGTTGCAGCGCTAAACACTCCCGTCACAACTACACTTGCTGAGGCTCAAAAAGGTAGTTGTGGAGGCAAACAGATAGTACACAGTACATGCAAAAGGACACGTGGCACCTTCAGCCTGGTGGCTCAAGGCAGAATATTCCATGTGATTCTCTAGGACACATGTCCTCTCTCTATTTGGCCACTTGGTGTCCTCTTGGTGCCAAGAAAAAGCTTATATAAATAGGACCCATTTCCCATGGTTCAACAAGAGGAATTTTGGGGATTTGGGGTAGATGCTGCCCATTTTGGCACCTTTTACACATTTCTTCTGAGCTACTTGTTTCACCTCACACAACAAGATACTCTCCAACTTCCGCATAGCTTGTCACGCCATTCTCAAGCCACTTCCACCATTTTTGGACCATTAGCATAGTTTTGCCTCTCTAATTACCTTCTCTAACCTCGAACCCCTTACATTTCTCAAGCATCACTGGGAGGTCATGGTTGATGGTTCATACTGCAGTGGTTTACACACCTCACGGAAAAAATGGTAGAGGATGAAGTTTAGTAAGGCTCTTGAAATGGCGGAGCAAAGACATGCGGAGGACCGTGACTACAAGAGTTGTGATTGAGGCGCTCACCACTCCAGATACGCAGAGGAGATCCTGCACTTTGCAAACTCTCACCGAGGTCAGTATGGCTATGGCTTCGACCACCTCCAACAAGAACACCTCCGCCAGAAGTAGCCCCAAACCCAAAGGCCTAACTTGTTCCCTGAGGTTTTGGCTCCAATCAAGCAGATTTCAGAGAACGGTGCATCACCGGTTTAGCTACTCAGAGCAGATCGACCATTCCAAATTTCACTCATTTTTTTACTCTAACCGATGTACAAGCTATGCTCGAGCAAGAGCGTAGCAAGAAGCCACTCCCATCTCTCCCCGACTCAGATGTAAGGGCCCCATACTCTCAGGAGGTATTGACCATGCCATACCCAACTGGGTATACAGTGCCCAAGTTTATTAAGTTTGATGGGAAACAAGGCAATGCCAGAGAACAGGCGGTGAGGTTCATTGAAACTCTTGGTGTCCATGGCAATGACCACTCTTCAGCTTTCTGGAGTTCTCCAAGTCCACTTATCGAAGGGCTTGCAATGGTATAGAACTTGGCCCCCAACCCGATCAAGAGTTGGAAGGAGATGGTGAAAAAGTTCCACACGAAGTTCTTCCAAGTCCAAGAGAAAGTTACAACCCTCACCCTTGGGCTTAAATGTCCAAAAGGGGGTGAAGATATACCGGGCTATGTTAAGCTTGCCCAAGATAAGGCTATTGATCGTCATGAACTAGTGGATGAGGCCCATTTAGCTCAAGATATGTGTGGAGGGTGCCATACGCGACTACAAAATTTTCTTGGTGAATCATAATCGCCTACCATTTCAGCCTTGATTGAGGCGGCTAGGAACCTCAAGACCATCGGGTTCTTTTGCACATCTTGTGACACCCACCGCTACCTCGCAAAGAGCAGAGTTGTCATGTAACCTCTCAGAGGAGGAGCCGCCACAAGGGGAGGCGACGCCCTCTGAAGAGAAAGAGTTATGAGGACGTAAATCCATGTCCTTGCAAGCTGAGAATGTTAAGGCTCGTTAAAGAATGGGTAGCCGATGGTGAACTTGCCTTGCCTCCAGCTAATGTCCCTCCAACTAAGAAGGACAAAGAAAGCTCTGATTATTGTGTCTATCACAAAACCGCCAGACACCCTACTAGGGATTGTTGGACTTTGAAAAGTATCTTCAAGAAGAAAGTTGACGAAATGAGTCAAGTTCATAGATGCCAAGAATCGTGATAAATGGAAGGACCCTTATCCTAACCACAAGGAGAAGGGAAAGAATGTACATATATGATTGGCTATCTCTGCCTCAGGTGATCAAGTGCATATGGCGCCTTACTACAATGAGTTAGAAGAAATTGCAACCGCCACCCCCGAGACAAGACTCAGAGGCAAAATTCGCAGAGGATGCTAATGCCTAGGCCTTGCAAAACTCGTTAAGTTTCGCGGCCTTCTTTGACCATTTGGGGCTGCTGCCGCCGTTGGAAGCAACAAAAGCCCTCATTAATATCTTTGAAGTGCACCATCAATGATGTAGAGTTCAAGCGTGCTTTCCTTGATGGCGGGGGCGTTATAAACATCATCACTACTGACACCTTTGCAAAGGCTGGGATCCCATAGTCCAGGATGGGTCGCCAACCCATCACGGTGATGGGTTTTGGCGGGGGGTAAAAAGATACCAAGGACCATGTGGTCGTGGACTTAGTAGTTGGTGAGATCCGTTCCGCAACCAAGTTTCATGTGATCAAGCGACACAAATTGCCACATGATACTTGGCGTAGCTTGATGCACCGATATGGAGCTATCTCGCCGAAGTTATCACCGATGCGTGAAGGCAAAGTTGGGAAAGTGCACGTAAACCATGTAAATGCGCCTCAACAACCATTTGGGGTTGAGGTGGCACACTATTCGATGCGCTTTTTATCGAAGTTGTCAACGGTGAAACTCCCAGACCTAAAGTTACAGAGTAAAATTGCCAAAATGGGAAGGCATTCGATGCAGGGTCGCCTGTAAAGTAGTGGGCGTAAGAGGAGCAAAGAAGTCCACAAGTCCTCCGCCCAAGATTGTTATGGTGTGGGAGGGCGGTAAGACAATTTACTACCTATGATGGGTCTTGGAGGTCAGGCTTCATACCTTAGGAGGATGGCCTCGAGGCAAATAAATGTGACGATGACGAGGACCAAGAAGAGTTGGTGGAGACGCTGAGGCCTCGCCTCGATGCGGCAAGATAGACCCAAACCGCAGCAGAGGTGCTTGCCGAGGTCAACCTCGCCGACTTACCAGGCAGAAAGCAAGCCCCGGTTCATCAACACCCAATGGCTCCAACAAATGGCGCGTAATTGATAACACCATCAAGCGTACAAGGACGCCTTTGCTTGGGCATATGATGAGATGCTTGGTCTTGACCCGTCTCTTGTCCCCCATCACCTGGATACTTTTCCCAACTCTAAGCCAATAAAGCAACATGCTCGAAAGTATCACCCTGACCTTAAGGCAAAGATTAAAGAAGAGGTAGAAAAGTTGCAGAGGGCTAAGATCAATGGGCCTATACAGCACCCAACTTGGCTAGCAAATATTGTGCCTGTGGAGAAGAAGAACGCCGATCGTGGTCTCGCGAGACTTTCCCGACCTAAATGAATGAGGCTTGCCCGAAGATGAGTTTCCATTGCCCCATGTCGACACACGGTTCATTCTATCATGCCCGTGAAGATGTTCTCCTTTATGAATGGGTTCAAAGGGTTATAACTAGATCAAAATGGCATCAAGATGCGTAAAAACGGCATTTAGAACACCCTTGGGAAATTTTTTATACGTTGATGCCCTTCGCTTTGAAAATGCGGGGCACTTACCAACGGCTATGATCGCAGTGTTCCATGATATGTTGCATCATGAAGTGGAAGTATATGTGGATGATCCGTGGTGAAGTCTACCGAGGCAAACCGACACCTCGCGACTTGGAAAGTTTTTCAATGCCGCAAATTTCGCCTAAAGACGAGCCCTCTCAAGTGTGCCTTCGGAGTTATCGCCGGCAAGTTTCTTGGCTTTTTTGTACACTGGCGAGGGATTGAAGTAGATGGGGATTAGATTAAATCAGTCATGGAGGTGCCACCACTACACTCTCAGAAGGCTTTGAAGAAATTCCTAGGCAAAGTGTCATACCTCAGGAGGTTCATTCCAGCCCTTGCTGAGATAACCTTTTCCTTTGGGACACTGCTAAAAGGGAATCGCAAGTTTGAATGGTTGCAAGAACACCAGCAGACATTTTGATATGGTGAAGAAAGCACTTACAATGATTGCCCTACAACCCAACAAGCCTCTCGCCAGATTTGACGCCTACACCCTGGCCTATTGGGGCTCTACTTGTCCAAGACATAGATGGCATTGAGAAGCCGCCTATTACATCACGCAAAGTCAATGGTGTCGAGTCGCGATATACCCCAATTGAGAGGCATCGCTTAGCCTTAATCTTCACAAATAAGTTGCGCCACTATATTTTGGAACACCCGATCCATGTGACCTGAGTGATCCGTCCGCTACTTGCTAAGCAAACCCGCTCGACCGAAGAATGGCAAGATGGCTTTTGGCTCTAGCAATATGACATCACTTGTGTTACTCCCAAGGCTATTAAGAGCCAAGCACTTGCAGACTTATCGCCCAATTCCCATCTGGTGAACAAGAACCCGCAGAGGTATTCTACCAAAAGGGTCCATGTCTCAAAGAAATTGCAGCTGAGGCTTATTGGGACTTAAAATTTGATGGAGCGAGCTGAGCCGAAAGGCGAATCGCATAACACTAACTAGTGAAGGAGAGAAGTTTCATCTATCATATAAGCTTGATTTTGAATGTTCAAACAACGAGGTCAATACGAGGCGCTGATATCGGGCCTAATCACGCCTAAAAGAAGGGACTCGCAAGTTGAAAATTTTGGGCGACTCGAAAGTTAGTTGTCGTGCAAACAATGGGTGATTTCGCTTAAAGGAGCCTCTGCTCAAATTTTAAATAGATAGTACACAAGACATGTAGAAGGACACGTGGTACGCTCACTGGTGGCTCAAGGCATTATTCCATGTGATCCTCTAGGACACATGTCCTCTCTCTATTTGGCCATTTGGTGTGCTCTTGGTACCAAGGAAAAGCCTATAAATAGGACCCATTTCCCAAGGTTCAACAAGAGGGATTTTGGGGATTTGGGGAGAAGTCATTTATTTTGGCATCGCCATACATTTCTTGAGCTACTTGTTTCACCTCACCCAAAAGACACTCTCCAACTTCCGCATAGCTTGTCGCCGCCATTTTCAAGCCACTTCCACCATGCTTGGACCATTAGCATAGTTTTACCTCTCTAATCACCTTCCCTAACCTCGAACCCTTACATTTCGCGACTCGCTGGGAAGGTCATATTGTTGATGGTTCATACCCGCAAAGGGTTTACGACCTCAATGGAAAAAATGGCAGATGATGAAGTTCAAGAAGGCTCTTGAAATGGCGAGCAAAGACATGTGGAGGACCGTGACTACAAGAGTTGTGGATTGAGGCGCTCACCACCCAGATACGCAGAGGGAGATCCTGGCAGCTTTGCAAACTCTCACTGAGGCTGTTATGGCTATGGCTTCTCGACCAGCTCCAGCGCAAGCACCTCTGCCCATAGTAGTCCCAAACCCAAAGGTCTAACCTGCTCTCGAGGTTCAGTTCGATCCAGTGCCTCGGTGGTACTTCAGCGTAACGGTGCGGCCTCCGGTTCACTACTCAGAGCAGACCGACCATTCCTACCACTCACTTTTTTACTCTAGCCGATGTACAAGTTATGCTCGAGCAAGAGCGTAGCAAGAAGCAACTCCCATCTCTCCACGTATCAGATCTGAGGGCCCCTTACTCTCAGGAGATATTGCCCATGCCATACCCAACTCGGGTTATAGTGCCGAAATTTATTAAGTTTCATGAGATACATGGCAGTGCCAGAGAACAAGTGATGAGGTTCATTGAAACTCTTGGTGTCCATGGCAAAGGACCACTGCTTTTCTGGAGTTCTCCAAGTCCACTTATCGAAAGGGGTTGCACCGGTATAGGAACTTGGCTCCCAACTCGATGAAGAGTTGGGAGGAGATAGTGAACAAGTTCTACACGAAGTTCTTTCAAGTCCAAGAGAAAGTTACAGCCCTCACCCTTGGGCGAGATGTCTAAAAGGAGGGCAAAGATATACTGGACTATTTTAAGCGGTTCCAAGATAAGGCTATTGACTGTCATGAACCAGTGGATGAGGCCCATTTAGTTAGCATATGTGTGTGGAGGGTGTCATACGCGACTACAAAATTTTCTTGGTGAATCATAATCGCCTACCATTTCAAATTTTGATTGAGGCAAATAGGAACCTCAAGACTAATCGTCCCTTGCACAGATCTCGTGATGTACCACCGCTACCCTTGCAAGAGCAGAGTTGTCATGTAACCTCTGCAGGAGTGAGCCACTCGCAAGGATAGGCGACGCCCTTTCGAAGAGAAAGAGTTATGAGGACGTAAATCCATGTCCTTGCACTTTGAGAATGTCGAGGCTCGTTACGAATGGGTAGTCGATGGTGAACTTACCTTGCCTCCAATTGATGTCCCTCCAACCAAGAAGGACAAAGAAAGCCCTGATTATTGTGTTCATCACGTAACCACCAGACATCCTACTAGGGACCGCTGGACTTTGAAAAGTATCTTTAAGAAGAAAGTTGACGAAATGAGCCAAAGTTCAAAGATGCCGCAGAACCGTGATGTATGTATGACCCTTATCCTAACCACAAGGAGAAGGGGAAAATGTACATATATGATTGGCTATCTCGCCCGTGGCGTGATCAAGTGCATATGGCGCCTTACTATGATGAGTTAGAAGAAATTGCAACCTGCCAGCTCTCTGAGACAGTACCTGCAGAGGCAAAATTCGCAGAGGATGCTAATGCCTGTGCCTTGCAAAACTCGCTAAGTTTCATGACCAACAATGAGCTAAGCCGCCAAGTTGGAAGCAACAAAAGCCCTCATTAATATCTTTGAAGTGCACCGTGATGAAGTTGCTGAGGCTAAGGAGTATGCGCAAGACATCCAGAAGCTTACGGGGTCAAGCATTTTTTCAGAGGCGCATGAGCATACCCATTTCCCCATAATCGCCCTCTTTTGTCACAAAGATACATCAATGATGTAGAGTTCAAGCTGCTTTCCTTGATGGCGGGGCGCCCATAAACATCATCACTATCGACACCTTTGCAAAGGCCGGTGTCCCGTAGTCCAGATGGTTCGCCAATCCATCACTATGACGGCTTGGGCGGCGAGAAAAAAACCAAGGGCCATGTTGTCGTGGACTTAGCGCTTGGTGAGATCCGCTTTCGCAAACAAGGTTCATGTGATTGAAGCGACACAAATTGCCACGCGGATACTTGCAGAGCTTGATGCACCGATATGGAGCTATCCTGCCGAAGTTATCACTAATGCGTGAAGGCAAAGTTGGGAAAGCGCACAAGAACTATATAAATGCGCCTCAATACTATTTGGGGTTGAGGAGGCACACTATTCGATGCCGCTTTTATCGAAGTTGTTAACGGTGAAACCCAAGGTCCCAGAAGTTGCAGTGTAAAATTGCCAAAATGGGAAGGCATTCGTGATGCAGGGTTGCTCCAAAAGTAGTGGGCAGAAGAGGAGCAGCAAGTCCACAAGTCCTCCGCCGAAGATTGTTAAGGTGCTGGAGGGCGGTAAGACAGTTTACTACCTATGACGGGTCTTGGAGGGCAGGCTTCATACCTTGGGAGGATGGCCCCGAGACAAATAAATGTGATGATGACGAGTCCTAAGAAGAGTTGGTGGAGACGCCTGAGCCCGCCCCTGAATGCGTGCAAGATAGACCCAAACCGCAGCAGGAGGTACTTGTTGAGGTCAACCTTAGCGACTTACCAGGGCAGAGGAAGCCCTGTGTTCATCAGCGACACAATGGCTCCAACAGCTAAGGCAGAATTGATAACATTATCAAGCAAAGACACAAGGACGCCTTTGCTTGGACATCCGATGAGATGCTTGGCCTTGACCCGTCTCTTGTCACCCATCACGTGGATACTTTTCCCAACTCTAAGCCAATAAAGCAACATGCTCGAAAGTATCACCTTGACCTTGAGGCAAAGATTAAGGAAGAGGTAGAAAAGTTGCCGAGGGCCAAGTTCATCGAGCCTATACAAGACTCCAACTTGTCCAAAGAAATATCAGGCTCAGGAGAAGAAGAACGCCGATCGTGGTCTCGCGAGACTTTCCCGACCAATGAATGAGGCCTTCTCGAAGATGAGTTTCCATTGCCCCATGTTGACACACTTGTGGATTCTACAGGCCATAAGATGTTCTCTCTATGGATGGGTTTAGTGGTTATAACCAGATCAAAATAGCATCAAGATGCGTAAAAATGGCATTTAGAACACCCTTGGGAAATTTTTTGTATACAAGTGATGCCCTTCGCTTGAAAACGCGGCAAATTTCTACCAACCAAGCTATGATCAGAAGTTGTTCGTCCGCTACTTGCTAAGCAAACCCGCTGATCGAAGAATGGCAAGATGGCTTTTGGCTTTAGCGTATTATGACATCACTTGTGTTACTTCCAAGGCTATTAAGAGCCAAGCACTTGCAGACTTATCGCCCAATTCCCATCCGGTGAACGTGAACCCACAGAGGTATTCTACCAAAAGGGTCCATGTCTCAAAGAGCTTGCTTGAGGCTTATTGGGACTTAAAATTTGATGGAGCTTCGAGCCGAGAAAGGCGAGCTGCATAACACTAACCAAAGGAAGGAGAGAAGTTTCATCTATCATATAAGCTTGATTTTGAATGTTCAAACAACGAGGTCAATACGAGGCGTTGATACAGGTCTAATCGCCATAAGAAGGACTTCGCAAGTTGAAAATTTTGGGCGACTCGAAGTTAATTGTCGTGCAAACAATTGGTGATTTCGCCTTAAAGGAGCCTCGTGTTGGGCTCAGACGCACCGCGGGTTCAAGGGTTGCTCACTCAATTTGATGATGTCCAAATCTAGCATACCCCAACACACAACCGCTTCCCGATGCCTTGGCTACACTGGGGCAAAGGTGGATATACCAAATGATAGTATAGCCATCGCTATCGAGAAAAGAACAACACCAAAGCAGTTAGTCAAGAACATACAGAGCAAGATGCCGAGGGATGGAAAGTAGATATAATCCAATGTAATGCTTGAAAATGTGCCAGGAACAATCGCATCAAATAGAACTTGCATAATTTTTGCTCCTCGAGGAGAGTTGTATTTTCAAGCCAACAACTTGTCGGGCAAGGTGCGCTTCGAGACAAGAAGCAACTTACAGACTTAAGTAGATCCATGCTAAGTCTTGTGGAGATGGAGATATCAGTCTATACCGACGAATACGGAGGCAAGGGTATTACTGGCCAGAGATGGAAAAGGAAAGTACTGAGTTGTAGAAGCAATGTGCAAAATGCCAATCCCATCCTAAGGAAGAGGAAGCCCATTTCTTAAGCAGTGAAGAATGGAGGCAGCCATATGTCGACTACCTTGGAAATGGCACACTGCCTGAGAACAAAGCCGATGCAATCAGAGTTAAGAGGCGGGCCCTCCGCTTCTTCCTTGACTAATGGATGAGGCAAATGAGGTGCTGAGGGAAGCCCACAAGACAGAACATCAAGGAGGGCAGCGATTATATGGACATCTCATTCAGCTCGGCTACTATTGACCGACAATGGAAGAAGATGCTAAAAACTTTGTAAGGAGATGCCAATCCTGCCAGAAGTTTGGGAACTTGATACATGCACCGACGGTTGAGCTGCACAATATCAAGACCCCTTACCTGTTTCATTAAGATTTGACAACAAGAAGAATCGAAAGGCCACAGATTGCAGCGACTGAAGTTAGTACCAAGTGGGTGGAGGCCATACCGATGAGGAAGGCAGATGGGACAGGAGTAGCCAACTTCATCAGAGAAAGCATAATCTGTAGGTTTAGCATACCAGAAGTAATGTTGTCTAACAATGGAACTCCCTTTGTAAATCGTCATGTGGAAAGACTGCTGAACGCTAGGAATGGCAACGTGGCGTGGCGGGGCGGGGCCGAGGACTGCCCTCCCCGTCCCCGATTCCCAAAGATTAAAAAATCCCCGCCTCCGCCCCCGATCCCCACCAGGGGAGCCCATCACCCTCTCGTTCCTGGTCCCTAACGTGGGTCGGGTTTCTCGACTAAATATCCCCGAGCTTTTATTTTTTTTTTTGAATTTTGCTCAACAACTCACTTACTAATCAATATATATCACAAATCAAAAAAAAAATTAACGGATCAATATATAATAGATCTAGCAGATCAATTTTGTTTAATATATAACAGATCAATATATAACTAACACAGATTAAAAAAATTATTCTCAACAATACAGATCAACATCGATCGTAGAGAGAGAGAGAGAGAGAGATAACAGATTCGAGTACACCTCCATCGCTCTGCACAGATCTCGAGCGATGCCGATGACCTGTGCTCTATGGCGAGATCGACGGTGGTTGTGGTAGGTTCCAGGTGGTGAGAGAGAGATGGACCTTCTGCTCAAGAATAGAGAGAGATGAAGTGGAGAGAGAGAATGAGAAATTGAGGCGAGGAGAAGAGAGAGAGGGGGGTCGGGGCCAGCGGTGATAGTGGCGATGTCGCCGTGTCGTGACTATGAGAGAGTTGAGTTGAGAAAGAGAAGAACGAGAGAGTTGAGAGAAAGTGAGAGAGTTGAAAACGAGAGAGTGAAGAGAGTTGAGAGAGAGAAGATAAGTGTCAGAGAGAGTGAGATAGTTGAGAGTCAGTGAGAGAGAAGATAAGATCAAAAGTGAAATAGATATTTATATAATACAACTAAGAGGAACAGAGGGGGATGAATCGGGAAATTTCAAGGGCCGACGAGCCTATTCTCGCCCCCTACCGAAAATTATCGATGTATTTTTCAATACTAGCCTCTACCTATGGTGAATAATTTTGAAAACCCGATTTATCTAGACAGGTGGTCCGTCCTCGCGTCGAAGTTGATATTGCCATCCCCATCGAACGCCTACCACCAAGCAAAGACAAGTCTAGTCCATACTACCCCAAGGAATGGACAAGCCGAGGCGACCAACAAAACCATCATCCTAATATTGAGTAAAATAATGGATGAAGCGAGGGCACATGGTCCTAATGACTCAGAGCACTCTAGGCGATAGAACGCCAAAGAGAAAGCCAACTCAGGCAACCCCATTTTCCTAGTGTACTAGTGTACGAAGTCGTGTTAGCGCTGAGTTGGCAAGACTTCAAAGAAGAATGGCTATGTCAAGACACTTAGTTCCGCATACAGTAAAGAATGACATAGAGGCAAATTAAGAAAGAAGAGATCGAGCCTCGCGGGCAATAGAAAAGTATCATCAATCCATAGCTCGTGCCTACAATCAATCTGTTCAGCACAAGAAGTTCAATAAAGGAGACTTGGTATGGAAGACAGTGGACGAAATCATGCGGGGGCAACTAATTCCTAAGTTCTCACCAAGATGGGAAGGCCTGTACAAAGTTGCTGAGGCAAGCAGCAGCGGGTACTACAAGTTGACAAGAGTAGATGATGGGTTCAAAACTAGCCCTATCATCGCCACGTTGTCTGCATGCTTGAGGAAACCATCGACTGCCTGAAGCCTATCCCTCATCCACGATAGGTCCAAACCGTTCCTCTCAAAGCCGCCAGTTTGCTCTCAGATTTTCCATGAACTTGCTAGGGTTGGTCATAATCTTCTTAGTAGCAAGTTCGCAAATGAAGTCGGGCGAGTGACTCCAAAGAAGGTTGCTCGCACTATAGATCCAGAACGCAAAAGGTGAAAGGTGCCCGGGTGCGCCCCGGATGCGGGCGAGAGGGGAGCAATCATGAGGAGACCCAATAACTTAGAAAAGAAATTTTCTCTGAGGGCTGAGGGGACTCCCTCACACCCCTGCCAACTTCAATCACTGGAGGGAGACTGGTGGAGCGACCAAAGGTCTAAGGACGACACACTTCAAGATGATTGCCCAAAGAAGATTGAATGGGCGATGCACGGGTGAACTAGCCTCGCGAGAAAGACTAAAGTCGCCGCACCATCATGTCGCCCGAAAAGAGGTCATCCATCCGTAGTCTCCAACGCTTAGATCTCGAACAAGAAGTGGTATCCATTCTAGTATAAAAATCTTGGGATACCCCAAGGTCACCGGCACTTCCTAAAGTGAGTGGCGACAAGTCTGCCACTGCTCAAAGGTTGCCGGCTAATCGGGTTAGAGGTCCCAAATGACAAAGAATAATAGTGTGGGTGGCTAAAGTGACAAACCACTGCAAGTTGGTCCAAATTTAGAAGGGCTACAACAGAACAAGGGAAGGGGCCACACACTTGCACTCTCCTTAGCCACTGGGCATGCTCGAAGTGGGGTCTCACAACCAATGGAGACTCAGGATCGAGGAACCACCAGATGCGCCCAAAGGGAGGTGGTGCAACTTCCAGCAGCCTCTCTCATGCCGCTTATCTTCCTTGGGGTCTCTGGGAAAAAATCCTCTCCACGACAGAGGAACTGGAGTGCACAGATCACGAGGTTTGGAGGCTCAGACTCTAACTAGGCCGCCTGCAACAACTTCCACAAAGAGGGGAACTTCATTTTCTACACCTCCACAACCTGCTCACCAAGCTTGGTGCGCCTCAAAGACTTGGTTTTTCTTCAACATTTGAAGTATCACGACAGAGGAACTCGGAGTGCACAGAATCACGGGTTTGAGGCTCAGACCTCCAACTAGACCGCCTGCAACAACTTCCACAAATAGGGGAACTTCATTTTCGCAGCCTCCACAACCGCTTAGCATCAAGAGTTGGTGCGGCCCCAGCACTTGGTTCTTCTTCAACATCCGAAGTACCGCCTCACGGGTCCCGAACCTCAGGACTTTGTAGCAATGGGAAGGTCGCTGCCGTTGTCGCCGCCTCAACTGAGGAAATTCCAATGGCGAGAAGAACCTCTCGGGCCGGTGCATGGCGGTGGGCGCTGAAAAGAAAAAGGTTATGTGATTACCAAAGTAAATGTAAGAAGTCCAAGGAATGTGATGTAAGAAGTCCAAGGAATGTGATTTCGTTAGTGATGCTTCCAACCCAATTTGCATCTCAGATGTACTTCCACTTGAAGATGTCCTTGTTTTTAAATATCAAGCCTTTATCAGAGTTCCTTTAGATACCTTAGGATCCTCAGATGCTTCTTCAAAGTGCTCCTTTCTTGGTGAATGCATGAATTGGCTTACTCACATCGCTAATGCTATGTTGGGACGTGTGAGATTGGTATATCGCCTTCCAACAGTCTCTAAAACTGGTCTATATTCACCACATCTTCAATTCTAGCATGTCAGAGCTTCAAGTTGAGCTCTGCTGGTGTTTTAGTAGCTTTACATCCAAGCAAGCCTGCTTTTTTGAGCAAGTCAATTGTTTACTTATACTGAAAGTGACAAAAATGCCCTCCTTAGATCTAGCTTAACTCCATTCCAAGGAAGTATCTTAGTGCTCCAGACCTTTATCTCAAATCTTTAGCAAGTCCCTTCTTTAACTTTTTTCGATTCGCACTATCATTACCTCGTTAGAATTATAAATATCTACATAAACAATCAAGATAGCTACTTTACCTTCTCTTGAGTGTTTATGGAACATAGTATGGTCTCGCTTGGCTTTAATCAGATCCAAGGTTTTTACAATCTTCCCAAAGCTGCTCAAACCACGCCTTGGGGATTGTTTGAGGTCAGATAGAGACTTGTTTAATTTGCGCATTTTATCTATACCAAACTTCTTTTTCAAAACCCGGAGGTAGGTTCATATAGACTTCTTCTAGATTTCCATTTAGGAAGGCATTTTTACATTTAATTGATGTAGAGGCCAGCTGGAATTAACTGCTAGTGACAAGAAACCCTAATTGAGTTCATCTTGGCAACTCGAGCAAAGGTTTCTTGGTAGTCAATCCCGAGGGTTTGTGTAAACCTTTTGCCACGAAGTCTCAACTTATATCTTTCCACGCTACCATCAGCTTTGCACTTCACCGTAAATACCCATTGGCACCCTACTATCTTTTTGTCCTTAAGTAGATTCACAGATGTCATATAGCATTTTATGCATAATATGAGTTTGATTATTAAATATGCTTATGGGTGAATGTCCATCTACACATCGTACACCTGAGATCCTTACCCACGTAACATAGGTCGTGACCTAACCTACTCAATCATGACATGACCTATTGATGCAGAACGCATCACCTATTCATGGGCTCTTTGGGTTTATATGGCTTGGTGGTTAGAGCCGAGAGTTTTCCATGGTGTATTCCCTTTTCAAGACTCACACCTTGACCTTGAGGTGGCCAATCTGTGTGTGTGCGTGTGTGTGTGTGTGTGTGTGAGAGAGAGAGAGAGAGAGCCGCGTCTCACTGGTGCATGGGATTCCCTATCCTCAGGGGATGCAGTCATGCTTTGTACATCCTCTGTACCTGGGAGCACATTTAGTGTACTCCATTACCCATGTCTCCAGTCTTCGGTTAGGTCTTGTAATGGTCATCACTGTCAGAATCAGCAGAGGCTGCCACTTGGCAAGCCCTCTTCTGTGCTGCGTTTCTATACATCAGGAGGTCTTCTTCACCATCATGAATGTAATGGTAATCTTAATAACTCTCTCCTAGTGAAAGGTTTTGCAGCCCTTGCTATCTTTTCTGACTATTATCTTTCTTACTTTTGCTCTCTCTCCTAGAACTCTTTAGGTACAGTTATCACCCAAGCTTGGTCTTCTTCCATCTGGTGTTATTTGAAATCTTTTTCATCATCTTGTCACCTATGCCTACCCTACTTAGAATCAAACCTAAAATGGTATGATGAACAGATTGTACAGAAAAATAATAATTAGGGGCATCTGTTGTATTATAACTTATCCTTTAGCCTGTGTTTGAAATCTTTGATTTTCGAGGATTTCCTCCTCTTCTTTTCCCCCACAAATTGGTACACATTCAAGATCCAAGCACATCCTTATAGAAAATTGAACTGTTTAAAAAAAAATGATTTGTTTATATTGCTTGCACGCTTATTCTAAGTCTGCAATGTATATAATTGATGATAGTACCATTATCATCCCTGCAAAAAATTAAAATATTTAGTTCTATCTTTTACTATTTTTATTAGTAGTATTATAAAATTATTATTATTATTTACTACTCCACTTGGTTGTTCTACAAAGTGCTACTCGCAGATTATAGAGGCAGCAGATGAGGTGATTGGTAGTGTTGACACAGATGAATTAGCTAAGTACTTTTCTTTCAAAAGTGATCCAGAAGATGAGGGGCTGAGGTTTGTATCTATGTTTCCAGTGTCTTTTCTTCTCACTCAAAATCCTCAGGAAACTGAACTACTGAGGTATTATCTTCTTTTCTATGGAATGGTACGAGGAAGGCAAGATCTTAGTTCTCTATAATTGTGGTTTCAAACTTTTGAGTGCTACTAATAAAAACATGTAATGAACTGACATCTAGCTGTGGAGTGAGGCACTTGCAGATGTTCTCCTCTGAGTTTGTTTTGTTGTTTGCCTGACTGGTTCATATTATAAAGTAATGGAAGCTTATAGTACTTTTTTCTCTGTTATTAACAGAAAATGAAGAAGAAGATGGAGACAGCACGTGACCAATTAGCGGAAGCTCTTTACCAAAAAAGGATTAGCTATGGCAGAGATTGAATCCATGAAGGTAAAGATTTATTTTCTAGTGTAATGTCTAGTGTACGCTTTTTAAATTCTGCGTAGAAGAAATGGTGATTTTATGGCCCTATCCTTGTCTTTAGGAGCCATAGGGCCTCTAAATGAATGGAAAGATGTCACCGACCTAAAGACAGATGGTAACCAATCCAAGACCAGGAGTCCCTACTATTTAGGACAGTGGCTGGATGCTGGATGTCACCGACCTACTGTCTTTTTGTCCTTAGGCAGATTCACTGACATCCAAGTACCGTTCTTTTCTAGAGCATTCATCTCTTCCACAACTGTTGATTTCCAATGAGGATCATCCAAGGCTTCCTCAATAATTCTAGGAACAAACAGGTTAGATATTTTTGAAGTAAATGCTCTATGACTTTTGGAAAGTTTATCAGAAGATAAATATTTCAAGAATGGAATGTTGGGTACATTTTCAATTCCTTTCCTAATGGCTAG
Organism: Camellia lanceoleosa; assembly: GCA_025200525.1. Classification (NCBI taxonomy): domain Eukaryota; kingdom Viridiplantae; phylum Streptophyta; class Magnoliopsida; order Ericales; family Theaceae; genus Camellia; species Camellia lanceoleosa. The sequence continues at coordinate 135,422 of JANUSC010000459.1, forward strand.
AGGAAGATCACAATCTGTGGGTATAACATTAGGTAAAACCGAAGGAAATGGAGATGAAGTAGAGACAGATGATGGAGGAACCAGATTAGGAATACCAACTACTTGAGGGACCTTTTTAAGAGATTCGATTGGCTTTGTGGTAGAGTGGTTGGCTAGTCTTTACTTTTTCTTTTGAGTATTTTTCCGAGCATAAACCAAAAACTCGTGTTCGGGAACGCTTTGCTCCAATTGTAGTATTTCTCCCCGCCAGAGCCTTCTATGTTTGGAGAAGTTGGATCGATTTCCTTCGCTTCCATATCTTGAATAATTGCTTTCTATTCTTGTTTTTCGTAAAACAAGGGATGGAGATCAATAGGATTTGGTAAGGGATCCGAAGTTGTCTGCCAAAAATTTTCTTCCTTTTTCTTTTTCTCCCCTTGAAGAGAATTTTTGGTAAAATAGGATTGAGTTTCAAGAAAGGAGACATCCATAATCACCCAAATGTTTTTGTTTGAGGATTATAGCACTTGTAGCCTCTTTTGCTTGGAGCATACCCGATGAAAACACATTTTTCTGCTCTAAGATCAAGTGTGGATCGAATTTGGCTGGGTATGTGAACGAAAATAGTATAGCAAAAAATTTTTGAAGGCAAATCTGAATTAATTCTGCAATCAAGAAAGGTTTTTTTGAAATATTCTAGGGGTGTGACATATTGCAAAACCCGGGTAGGCATTCTGTTAATTAAATAAGAGGCTGTCAAAATGGCATCTCCCCATAGATATTTGGGAACATACATAGAGAACATTATGGTTCAAGCTACTTCCAAAGAATGCTTATTTTTTTTCTTCGCAATACCATTTTGTTGAGGAGTGTCACGACATATAGATTGATGAAAATACCATTTTCCTAAAAATTCCCTAGATATTCGTTGAAGTACTCTTTTTCCATTATTAGCTTGAAAATACTAATTTTTGAATGAAATTGATTGTCAATCATTTTGTAAAAATCTTGAAGCACGCTTTTTACTTCAAATTTGTCTTTCATCAAATAAACCTAGCAAAGCCAAGTGTGATCATCTATAAAAGTTACAAAACCACTTTACACCACCATGGTGGTAACCTTGGAGAAACCCCACATCACTATGAATTAAGTAGAATGGTTTAGAGGCACGGTAGGGTTTTGTAAGATAAGTAGTTCGATGACTTTTAGATAAATAACAACTTTCACATTGAAAAGACGAGCAATCCAAATTTTTAAACAAGTTAGGAAACAAATGTTTAAGATATGAAAACTAGGATGTCCTAGTCTAAAATGCCAAAGCATTATTTGCTCATGAAATGAAGTGAACTAATACTACAACCATAGCCTTGAGTTGTTTTATTGCCGGATATGTCATCATCAAAGTGTTAAAGACCATTGACCATTCTAGCACTACCAATCAACCTCCCCAAGTTTCGTCCCGAATTCACAATGAGTGTCAAAGAAAACAACACGAAAGTGAGAGTTTTTGGATAATATATCGCGCATAAACAACTTGCGTGCCGCTTTAGGAACATGAAGGACGAGTGAAGAGTAATATTTTCTAAAATTTTTATTTGAACTTTTCCTACAATGGGTGAGAAATTGCCTTCAAAGAATCCTAACTCTTTCACTTTCGTAATAAAATAAATAAGTATTGAATAAAGAAGAGAAAGAAGTCATGTGATCGATGCCCCGAATGTACATCCGATGGATCAAACCAACGCAAGAAATTATCACCATTGAGTTTAATGTCGGTGATTTGCACCGAGTGAGAATCAATGTTGGAGACATGTTTCTCAATGTTTTTCGTGAAACGAACAAAGGATTCAGATGTGGTTTCGATATGGTGAGGGACAAATTGTCGGGTTCTAGGATTACCTCGTAAGGGTCGAGAATAAGTCCTCACTTTGATACCATGAAAGCTAGAAAGAACAATATTTCTTATTCTCATATTTAAACAATGCACGAGCACCTCTATTTATAGGAGATACAAGGGATAAAATTAGGAATTGATTAGCTACTAATTAGCTAATCGATTCGAGGACTGATTAGCTACTATTTAGCTACTAATTTTGATCCTAATAAACTTTCATATTCTATAGTATTGACTAAATCTAAATGTTTACTTGCCAGATATCCAAAAGAATTCGCCATATCCTCGAAGAATTATTTTCTTTCCATTTCCAATATTGAATATAGTTGATATTTTTTAGTTTTCCTTTTCTTCTTCGTGGGCGATAGGCATTGTTCGTCATGCTATGCTTTTAAGGGTAAGTGTTTTATTGCCATAAAAGGATTTACAATGAAGCTCATGACATGCCAAAGGCAATACCCCTCTAAAAGAGAGCTTACGCCTAGCCCGCAGAACAATTAAACCTCAAAGAATCGCATTTTAGGATAGAAATTTGTGTGCTTTGCAAATCCTTAGAGCCCGGGGTCAAGAGAAAATTGAGAAACTAATTGGCATGAGTAGTATTTTATTTTTGAGTTATCGCTATGTCTACAAATTGGCTTTCATACTTAACCAAAAAAAAAAAGAAAAGAAAAGAAAAAACAAGAATAGGTTAAGTTAGTAGTTTATTGGTGGTAGTTGCTACATAATTGATGTCTCATGGCTATATATAATAAATCCACGTGTTTTTTGGGAGATAAATGTAGACCTTTTTTATTCATCGCAACTGAAAGCAAAGGAGTGGTAACACAAGTGATGAAGACTAAAGAATTCTCAACAACAAGGTGTCAACAACTGTAATCTCGCTTATCACTCAAGAATTCCTTCACTTACATTGCTGCCATTGCTTGGAAATGGAGACTAAATTGGGCGCAGGTTTTTTTGGGTTTTTATTTTTTTCATTTATCCTTTTCGATGTTGTGATGCAAAGCGTCATTCCTTGGAAGCTGACATGGGCATGGAGATAGAAGGTGATGGGCGTGTTCAAGATATCTTCAACTCGATCCGAAGCGATCTCGCCTTGCCTCCTCGCCTCCACCGGCAGAGTCGACAACCAGGTAATTTCTAATCTCAGTTGTCACTCAAGAATAAATTCACTTACATTGCTACAATTTCTTGGAAATGGATATTGTATTTCATGAGTAAAAGATCAAAATTATTCTATTGACACGGCTTCTACATGTTCCAATTAGTATGGCGTTAGAATTGTATGATGCACGATTCGATTCATACAATTTAATATGAGTTTCAACCAAAATTATTTGAATTGTGTTGTTTGAAAATTGGGTGTCCTGTTGAATTGAGAATTGAGTAGTTCATCTATGTTTTTGTTTACATAATGTATTGAAATGACGCCTTTTTCTATTACACTACGATGAAACAAAAATAGGGCAATTGCTTATACTGATATACGTGGTTATATATAATTTATTTATATTGATACTATGTAGTATTTGACTTTGATTGCTACAGTGTTCCCACATATGTGTGAGGTTTGGAAATTCCTTTCCAATAATTCGGGCTGTATTTGATAAGCATCCTCATGGATCTTGTATGAGAAGGAAATAAGAAATGGAAAAAAAAAAAACTTTGTTTATAGTTTCATGTGGAAAAACATGCAAAGAGCTTAACTGCTAATACCTGTATTATCTTATGCAATTTTATCTTTTCTTTTGTGGAAATTTTGTTGGAATTTTGTATTTCATTTGTTGTGACGGGTTATAGAAACCAAAAACTCACTTTTCGTAGTTTTTAGATAATTAAAGATTGACAATTCCAACTTCCTTTACTTCATTCAAAAAGTTGTTCGTAATAATTGATCGTAATTATTTTGAGGAACCGGTTTGCATATTATTCAAAAATAATTTTACTTTTAGGAGCGCTTAGTTTTTCGCTTGTATTTTTTTTTTCCTTTGTGTTTTTGGCGCTAACCCCTTGCGTGCAATGACACATATAGACATGGTTAATCATTTAAGGTAATCTCCTATACTTTTTTATTTTATTTTTACATTCGTGACAATGCATCGCTTAGGTTGGGGGCAGTAAAATACTTATTTTGAGAAGAATTTATATATTTGCTTGTCGCTATGAGTTAGTTGTTTTGTTTTTTTAAAAAAGTTAGTGCTCATGGTAATCTTTTTGTTCTATACATTGGGTGATTGGGCATACTTATGTATTTTATTGCTTTAACTCGAGAATTGTGTTGAAGTTTGATATGCTAGCTACTTTGTTACAGATTCCATGTGTTCATATTTGGAAATCATTGCACTACACTTTTGCCACATGAATATGATTTTAGTTGATAAGTGGATATGACTTGAAAATCTTAAAGAATGCTAGTGGAGACTTTTAACCCTGTGAGTTTTGTGCCAATCATTTATTGGAGAGTTATTATACATCTACTCTGAATTTTTCTTTGGAAACGCATTAATTTATTGTTTAGTCTCATTATTTTTTCATTTTTGGTTGAATGCTGAGAACAAATCAATTTGTTATCACACTTTTTACTCCCTCGAGGATGATGCATCGTTTAGGTTGGGGGGAGAAAATACTTATTTTGGGAAGAATTTGTTTGTTTGCTTGTTACAATGAGTTAGTTGTTTTGTTTAAAAAAAAAAAAAAAAGTGCGCACGGTAATCTTTTGTTCTGTGCATTGAGTAATTCGGCATACTTGTAGTATTTTATTGCTTTAACTCAAGAAATTGTGTTGAAGTTTGATATGTTAGCTACTTTGTTAAAGTATTCCATGTGTACGTATTTGGAAATCATTGCACTGCACTTTAGCCACATGAATATGATTTTTAGTTGATAAGTGGATATGACTTGAAAATCTTGAAGAATGATAGTGGAGACTTTTGAGCCTACGAGTTTTGTGCTAATCTTTTATTGGAGGGTTGTGATACATCTACGCTTAATTTTCTTTGGAAGCGCATTAATTTGTTGTTTAGTCTCATTATTTCTTAATTTTGGTTGAATGTTGAGGATAAATCAATTTGTTACCATACTTTTATTCCCTTGAGATCATGAATTGAGAGATGATTTTAGCCATCTTTGTTTCATTGAGCCTTTATGTTAGCCTTTCTTTGTTTAACCCCACCACCCATACTTTCTTTTCAATTTTGTAGATATGTTGGGTAAGTTGAGTTTGGCAATGGCAAATTTGTTTGGTAAAAAAAAAAAGTAAAAATAGGAGAGAAGGTGGTATAAAAAGAAGAAATAAATTGTGTTCAACCGGGGGGGGGGGGGGGGACGAAAAGAAAAAAATGAGCAGGAGGAAGTAGAAAGAGACGAAAAAAAAGAAAAGTAACAGAGAGAGCAAAACAGTTGGAATAATGCCCTAACTATGTTTATTCTTATGCCAATAAGCTCACAGAGTGGAGCTTAGTTTTATGCCAATAATGTCTCGCACATCCATTTTTTTATTCAACTTGAGTTTTATTATTTTTCAGAATTTCGATCTAAACATTACAACCAAATAAAAGTCTTATTTGATCTTGAGAGTGGTATAGTTTACAAGTGGACATGATGGATAGGCGTGATGGTATGGTATGGTAATTTTAATTCTCAAGATATGGTATTCCATTCATGAGACTATTTATTTATTCTTTCATTATAGCTTTTTCCAAAAAATTAGTATGGATATTTTGCCTTTGATTTACATTATTCTACTCGCATATATTGAGAGTAATTTTCACACCATATTCTCGAGTGATTTATTTGTTGAATGCAATAACTGTGAGATTTGAGTCGTACATGTTTCGTAAAGAGATTTGGGGTTATATTTCACTTTAAGGCTAAGGTTGTGTTTGTGTTGGCTAAACTTTTTTCACACACTCCAAATTCGAATGTCATGAGATATTTTTACTTGCTGCTAGTGTCTTGAACTTTGATTGATTATTTTGTTAAGATTGTGAAATTCATGACTTGTTCTTTTAACATTAAAGCATCAAGAATCTAAGAAGAAATCTTTTGAGTAAACAAATTTTTGACGCTTAGGTAATATCTCTAGAAATTTTAAT